>JAQNDB010003650.1:0-28198 GCA_029204045.2 Tillandsia leiboldiana
TTTTGTCTACATGTGCCACTTTAAGCTCTTTTTATACCAATAGCAAGTATGTAGCCGCAATAACGGAAATGTGTAAGTTTCTCATTTTTGTCAATGACATAAATGCTATTCACGGAAGAGAGTACCACCAATTAGGACACTCTATGCTGGTTCCAAGACTCTTTATATTTCTGTTTATGATTCTACCTGAGGTTTTTATTTCCTGTAAAATTTGTTTCCCGACTACAAGGAAACTTCTGACTAGAAATGAAAATATGTTGACCGATAGACTATGATATTTTTATTAGAATATGAAGCTACAATACTTTTTAGTTGCTTCGATCCACTTAAAGACATGATTCTGTAACTGTATGACATAAATTGCTAGGTTATAGAACTCCAAGCTAGTCCTATGTGACTATCCACCGACCCCTTTATTGACCTATTAGAATGCATGTTTGCAGTAAATTATACACAATATGTTATGTAGTAAAGCTCCTATGTGACTATCCACCGACCCCTTTATTGACCTATTAGAATGCATGTTTGCAGTAAATTATGCACAATATGTTTATGTAGTAAAGCTATAGGAATTTCATACATAGTTTTGAGTTACGCAACAAAATGGTATTTCATTAGCATATTAACATTATGAATAAACTAGGAAATTATATAGAACTAGAAGAAATGCACGGTTATTTGGGTCAATTAAATAATCCTATAGTTCAACTTGAAAAAAATTGATTATCGACATCGTTACATGGTATCACATTGTAGGGTACCTCCCTATCCTAAAGTAAATTTCATCCTCAAATTCAATTGATTGAAGTCCTCAATAGTTAGGTGAAAATATCCATTAGAAGTAATTTTTTATTATCTCAATTGTCCAAGAACTCATGATCATGTTTTGGATGATAACATAATTAACATATCGGCAAGCAAATTCTTGAACATATGAACTAGGCTCCTCTAGAAAAGCAATTGGCCCAATCAACTTTCCTATACCCTTCCTAGTGTGAAATATACAATAAATTTGTTAGAAACATATTTGTTGCCGATCAAATTTACTATTCAATCTGTTCAATTAATGAACAAAAATTCACAGCTTCATTTAGAAGGAAAATTTTATCACCAACATTAAGTACATAGTACCACATCACTAATCACCTACACGCACCAAAGTAAGTTTTATCCTCAAATTCAATTGATCAAGCACCTCACTACTTAGATGGAACTATTCCTTGTAAGCAATTATTATTTTTTCTCAATTTCAAAATTCTTTAGTGTGCTTTCCGTGCATAACATAGTTTACATACCAACAATCAAATTCTTAACCATCCAAATTAGGCTCCTCTAAACATCAATTGACATAAATTCCCTAAATCAGCTTCTAAATATTCTTCCTGCCATAATCATTATACAAACTCTCTTTAGATAAATTTGCACAAACATTATGCCACAATCTCAATTGATTAAATTATGCATTACATAATTTACATACCACCAATCAAGTTCTTGAACATCCAATCAATTTTTCATCCTCGAAACAAAAAATAAATTACATCTCAAAAAGTTTTCAATAAGAGTTGTTTAATTTTCGTACTTCTAACTTAGTTATGTTAAACTCATTTTAAATATAAAAATTCATGTATACACCTACATAGGAAATTATATTAAAATTCTATAAATTAAAATACTTAATACTAAAAACTCAATTGTCCACGTTACAAGAGTGCTCGAGTATACATCTTTATCAATAAACAAGCATTTTGATTCAACTATACAGGGTCAACTAAGTGAAAACCTTTCTAAGACAGTACATCTTTTCTCATTGCTCTATGTAGTGTAATTATATATGGTCAGTTTTACCCTCTAAATGTACCTTATACTTTTATTCTGGTTGGTTATGTGGTGTAGTGCATTTTGTTGAAGTGTTGTTTAGCTGTACTATTTGAAGAAGCACTAAATACTTTGTTGCTAAAACTCCCTTGATTTCTATTAAAATCATTCTAAGAATATTTTCTGCTTTTGTGGCTCGCATGCACATTGCAACTTCCAAACATTGCAAAAGCTCCAACCTTTTTCATTTGTTAAATAATTTAGTGTAGGTTATTGTAGATGAAAGTTGAAGCAAAAGCTAGACTGAAGGGGTACTAAGTGCTAACTTGATTCGGTCTGTTTTTTGCAATGTCAGTCAAGGCATTGTTTTCTAGATCGGTGAAAGTCGGTCTAGTGCCTATTTGGTGTAGTGTGAGACTTGAATTTTGCATATACTTTCAACTACAAGAATCTCTACTAGAGCATTTTGAAAGAAAAAGTTTGAATCTTTTGCTATAGTTTGGAGCTTAGGATCCTTTGAAGCAGAAACTTTAATTCGGAGCTTTTGTTTCTTCTACAGAGGGAAATTTTTTGGAGATTTTAACAAAAAAGCAATTAATGTATAGTTTATAGGATATGCGGAATCTAAAAATATATGAAATTTGATACTAAACGTTTTAACATGTCAAGTAAGGATTAGAACTTGTTCTCGGGGTCTTAGTAGTGCATTGATCGGTTTTATTTTCTTTTTAATCGTTGAATTACTTGTTTTATATTATACATTTGTTTCCATATTTCTTTTATTTTTTGGGTTTCAACATTAATTAGTATTTTAAGCAAGACGGTAGCTTTACTTGTTTTAATTCATAATTGATTTTATTTTAGTTATAATTTTTGATTGAATACACTACATATTGAGATATAATTTATACATATTTTTTGTCTCTATCAACTTTCGTTAATCTTGTAGTAATCTCTAGGTATTTATACTATCTTGGTTGTGTGCTGTTGAAGATAATAAATGAAATTATCTATATGACATAACTTAGTTTATACACTTTTTAATTAGGGATTGCACATTTAGGGGGAGAGATTATGAAAAATGAAATGTTATATGCATAAAAAGATGTGGAAAGAGTTACATCCCAAAGGGAGTGTGAAAACTACCACCACATGTAGGAAAGAGCTACCACCCCGGCCGTCCGGTAAGTGTGTGAAGCTACCACATGTTTTTGATGCATCTAAAAAAAAAAATATCTGGTGATATAAGGTTGGATATGATTAAAAGATGCTCAAAGAGCCACCCCTGGTACTTAAATTACGCAATCTTCTAATTAGAGATTGCACATTTAGGGGGGAAAGTGATATGGAAAATAAAATGTTGTATGCATAAAAAGATGTGGAAAGAGTTACATCCCAAAGGGAGTGTGAAAACTACCACCACATGTAGGAAAGAGCTACCACTCCGGTCGTCCGGTAAGTGTGTGAAGCTACCACATGTTTTTGATGCATTTAAAAAAAAAAGAAAGGTATATGGTGATATATAGTTGGATATAGTTAAAAGATGCTCGAAGAGCCACCCCTGGTACTTAAATTATGCAATCTTCTAATTTTGGAATTTATTTGTTAAGTTTATGTTATATAGCAATCTTCATTATTTAACTTCATGATCCATTACATTTTGATAGTGTTTGTACCTCTGGATTGCTTTTTGATGACGTGAGTATGATGTATTTTGGTTTTAAGTATTTTTACAATTTTTATTTGGAAGCTTGATGTTTTTGGATTAAAATTTATAGTTTTTGTGAAATTGGAATGATTTTGAAGCATCTTGTGTGAAGATATAATGTATAAGTACTTATAATATTTATTTCTATGTTTTACGAGTTCAATAATTTTGAAAAATTCAAATTTGAGACTTGGATGATATTTTTTACTTTTGGTAGTCAGAAAAGTGCACTAAATCAACAAACTACTGATGTTGTGCTGATAATATGCTACATGTTTCTAAAGATCATCCTTGGCGGCCTTGTGATTTTTAAATTATGAAGTTTAGAAGTAGAAACCACATGGCGCATCATGAAGATAAGTTTCTTTTTTTTAAGTAGCATGTGCCTTTAGTGGGTTGATTTGATAATTAACATTACACAAAGCAATGAGAATAGACTTGATGGTATTTAATTTGACACAAAATCTTGCCCAAAATATCTGCAAGTACTGATTTTCTTTTAGGCGCCCCTGTATAAGTGAATTAAAAACTTGTTTATCGATAAAAATGTCTTCATTGAGTATTCTCTTAGAGAGGACAATGAGTGTTAAGAATTTAGTTGCTTTTTTTGGGGGAGTTTGGATACAATTTCCTATGTAGGTATATGTGTGACACTACAACAAAATAAGCCTTTTGCGGCAATTTAATAGCGACGATTATGAAATTGCCGCTATTAAATAATATCTAATTATAATTTAGCGGCAATTATTATAAACATTATTTTTTTACCGACAAATAATTTTATGTTTAATATGTGATTGTTTGGCTATTATTTGAAAAGTGGTTTTGGACATTTAGCTCAATAGAACATTTAAGAAGTGATTTTGATTTTTAAAATCAAAATTTAAAAATCTCAAATTAAAAATTTTAAAAATTTAAAATTTAAAATTTAAAATTTTAAAGTTTAAATTTTAATTTTAAATTTTAAGATAAAATTTAAAAATTAAAAATTAAAAATTATATATTTTAATTTTCAAATTATAATTTTTAAATTTTTAAATTTTAAATTTAAAATTTCAAAATTCAAAATTTTAACCCTAAGAACAATATTATCTCCCTCCTCCGCGGACGCGAGCTCTCGCGCGAACTCGAGCTCTGAGCTCTCCTTCTTATCTCCCTCTTTTCCGCGTGAACTCGAGCTCCGAGCTCTCCTCCTTATCTCCCTCCTCCCCCTCTCCGAGCTCGGTCCCCCCAACTCCTCCTCCTCCTCCTCCTCCTCCGATGACGACGACGACGACGATCTAGGGTTAGTGTTCCGCGCTCCGGCTCCGCTGCCGCGGCCTCTCTCTCTCGGATTCGATTCTCACTATTTTGATTCGCCGACCATTCAAAAGGTTCGATCTCTCTCCTCAATTTTGCGAATTATTAACGAGATTTGCCGAGATCTGATTTGTATTTCTCCAGATCTGGTAGGTTATTTTTTTTAGGCTATGTATTTTATTTGGGAGTGTTGGGGAATGATGCAATTAGTGATTGTTGATGAGGAGCTCATCTGTACATGTATTGGGTACTTCTGATATGAAAACTAGCTTAGATGATAAAACAAAACTAAAGAGGTTCAGAAAATTTGATCTAGAACTTCTTTGGAAAATAATGACAAATTAGTTGCTTGTAGCATTTTCTACTCTTTGTTGAGTAGGCTATAAAATCAGTAATTTTATCATTTTTATTATGCCGATAAAGATCAATTGTTATACCGACAAATAAAGGAATGCAGTATTTTGGAAAACCTGTAGAAGAACTCAAGGGAAGAATGTAAAGGCACAAAAGCTTCTAAGAAAGAGGCAACTGGATCTCGAGATAAACTATTTACATGAATACATGATGAACGTCTATACGAAATTTCTATTTGATGTTGTGTCAGAAGTGGTTTCTATCCATGGTTTCTAGCCATAGCTAACGACAAATTAATCGGGTAGTTTGGGGACCATTAAGTCAGTTCTTAGGTGACCAGGTTGGAGATTACATGGGCCAATTTCAGAACAAAACTGGAAAATGTTGTCAAGATAAAATGCAGGTTTGGTAATGAAGTTCAAACAAATTTTATTTCAATTTGGTTGCTTCTCCCACTTTTAAGTATACAACTGTTTGAAATTACCCTAAATCATCCAGTGTCATTCCTTGATATGCATGTGTATTCTCCATTCTTTCGTAGGAAAAGCCGTTAAATGTTATTTAGAGCATTGTAAATTAACATGCTCGGTATGAGATATAAATATACACACACACACACACACGATTAGGAATGAAATACCCAGATAATATGCTATTAAATAAAACTAGTATTAATATTCTTACTAAATTTACAGCAAATGTGCTCATAATTAATCAATCAAGTTACAGCAAATGAGATCAGTTCCGCGCAGCATTTTGTAAGGAGAAATTGAGACAGCAATAGGAGAATAGCTGCTGTATTTTTTCTCATGTCACAAAACAAAGTGACGGAGCTAATTCAAATCCACGATTGGAGATTGGAAAATGTCATACATGATGTCAGATTCATTTTCTTATGGGTCTTCAAAACTGTTGGTAGAACTTAGTTGGATCACTAAAATATGCATTGTCCTTACTCTGTCACATAGCACTGGTGGGGCCCTTACCCTCTCAGATATTACTGGGCTTAAAGAGGCACCTCAGGAATGAGACAAACTTAGGACCACCATTTATGTGCACCAGCTGATTTATCTGTATTTATATTCCATAAAGAGTTTATTATCAATATTCTGAATTTAGTTCTGTACTACAGTTGTAATATTTGCATTTTGAAACATCTTTAGCTACACCACTTGATATAGATTGTTTGAAGCTTCGATTATTTTATATTACATCAATCTGGTGGAGGCATGCCTAGATAGAGAAAGAGTGGCATGCATTCAATTAGTGCTCATATTATTTTCTATTACATCACCAAAGTTGACCTTAATCTCATTCAATTAGTGCTCCAATCAGCCTTAAACCTCCTCCTAAAATCCACAAGTCATTTGATGAAAATGACACCTCGAACAAGCCTGTTGCGAAGAAAACTGATTTGGCTCCCATAAAAGCAACTGTGTATTCGATAGCTGATTTGCAAGTGGCAACCGACAGCTTCAGTGTAGACAATCTTGTTGGAGAAGGGTCCGTTGGGCGTGTTTACAGGGCTGAATTCGACGATGAAAAGGTTTGCTTCTCTATTGGTTTTGGAATTATTCTCCTCTGCTGTTGCAGTATCTAAAGAAGTTTAGTTACTATATAGTGCTTAAAAATTAGTATTCTTTTCTTTGTCGAATACTATAGGAGGTTCATTCTCCGTGCATAAAGAGCGCTATTTTGTTGAATATAAGAAAAGGGATAATGTTTCAATAATTTTACCTATGAAAGAAGCAAATTATAATTCATATTTTGCAGTTCCTTAGCATAGATTTTTGGTCTTTTAGTTGGACAGTTTAAGCTCATGATATTTTGAATTAAGCATGGCTCTTTTCACTGATCAATTTTCATTTATTGACAAATGCAAGACAGGAACAAAGCAAACTCTAAGTGTGTCTATATGTTATAGGTTCTGGCTGTGAAGAAAAAAAACTTTAATGCTCTTCCCAATCAATCATCTGACGACTTCATTGAGTTGGTCTCAAACATCTCATGCTTGCATCATCCGAATCTAACCGAGATGGTTGGCTACTGTAATGAACACGGGCAATTGTCATGTTCTTTAATTTCTAGTTGGTAAATTGGTAATTGTCATGTGTGTTATTATATGAAGATTGTTAGACTGATGTGGACTTCTTTAATCAACTTGCAGTGAAGTTATATATGCTTTTGATCTATAGGTTGAGTTAGAAATAAAGAATGCAGTGTGGAAAGTATGATACTTGTTTTCTCTTTTTGTACCGATTCTAGTGTAGCTCTTTTATGCGGTATCATGCTGTTTTCGGGCATTTTTAAAATGAAGAAGTCCAATTATTTCTCAAGCTATACTTGCAAAACATTTATGAGTTGGTTTTCTAGCTAAAACTAAGTTCATGACTGCAGACCCATCAGAACTCATTTGGCAACTGGCATCACTTCCCATTACCAGATTCTTGTCTTTAGTTCAAAAATGTGGAATTCAAAACTGAAACTGCCTTTGGTTCTATTATGTTGAACTTTTGTTTTGCCTAACTAACTAACGACCAACTAATATAGATTCCAACTTTTTTGAAGTACAACTTTTTTGTAGTTGCGACCTTTGTGTGGTCACTTTCATGATACAGAATCTTAAAACACATGTCACGGCTCTCTAAAGATGAAGGGAGCTTTCCCATGGAAATGCGATTAAATTTTTGGTTTTTGGGAAGGTATAAATCCGTAGTAAAGTTATGTCTAATTGAAGGCTTGAAATGCAGAATCCTGTGAGAGTTTCTTTAGTTTATTTGGCAAGCTAAGGTATGAGTATTGCAAGTTGTTGCTATCCAAAATACTCAACTTGTAGACATATATACATAAAATAATGCACAAATAAGCTTTTATTCTACAGCTATAAGCTATTAATTATTTCTATACCTGATTATTAACTGCACTGGTAAGGAAAACATGTTGAATATATGTGCAAGCTAAGAAGATGGTTCCTTTTTATTGTGCACCATGAGGTTTGGAGTCCCAGTGAATCGATTATGAAAGCATCATTGGATGAATAATAACTCTTCAGTCTTTTCCTAGGGCATGGAAAATCTGCTGACTCTCTACAATGAAAAGTAAACTGTAATGTAGGCCTTATTGCCTAATCAGTCAAAGAACTTGCACTAATTCATGAAGCAGTTGCTTGAGGTAATTTTTTTTTTCTAAGTTCTAACAATAGAACTAACTTCTATCACAGACTAAAATATGAAATATTGTGGTGTTCAGTGCTGTCAGAAATATTTCATTTCCACCCTAAAAAGCTGCAATATGTGGTATGCTATGGTGGACTCAATTTTCTGATTCATCTAGGATATTTTTATTGGAAGTGATGCTGTAATTTACTGATAATCAAATACTTTGATCGCAAGGAAAATACATTAAGTAGATATGGATTTCCCTGACATTTTTTTTTAAAGGTTGTGGACTGTCGGGTTTGTGGCGATCCAAACTCGATTCTAAGGTTTGCGTTTGTTGAGTTCTCTGATGAAGGTAAGTTAACTTCATGTTAGTTAACTGAGTCTTGAGATTTGTGCGGCATTTGTGAGCTGTATATATTAATCAAAAGATGGAATTTTGTTGTTTACTGCTAGATGGTGCAAGGGCCGCATTAAGTCTTCGTGGGACCATGCTGGGTTACTACCCTCTTAGAGTCTTGCCATCGAGGACTGCCATTTTGCCTGTGAATCCCAAGTTCCTTCCACGAGTAAGTTAGAAGAGATATTTACATTTGTTACCCTGCAACATTATCTGTCTACATATATATCCCTGCAAAATCTGAATTTTATATATCTCCGTCAAAAACGTCATGCTAAATATCTGAAAAATACCTTGAATATTTTGCAACTCACTTTATCCCCCTTGATACCACCTTGATTTGTTAGAATCTTCACTTTAACCCCTGTAGAAGAGAGGTTCTGATTATCGAGAGGCTTTAAAACTTTTAAGTGCAAAATTTTATGTACTCATTAGGTTGTCTGCATTTCAGCCAAAACTTAAACTTCGTGCACATATGCTCTTCTACTTTCAAAAACTCCTTTAAGAACCTTTTCTAATAAAGCCAACTCTCCCCCACGAATTGGATGACTCTCCATTTTAAGCTAAGGTGAATTTTGTAAGAAACAGCATTTTCAAGGTGTATGCAGAAAATTCATCATTTTCAAGGGTATATGTCACGCCCCGGGGTCGAAACTGCGACCCGGGCTCGCCAACAGATCCGCCACCTATGCCAAACCCGCATAGGCAAAGCGTCCTACCTGTAAAAAGAACTACCGCTAACAGATATCAGAGCTAAAAGATAAAACTGCTGTAGAATAAAATCAACCACTGTACAACTGAAGATAAAACAACAAGGTCCATCTCCCAAAAATGATAATCATACATTAACCTCGAGTACAAAACTCACAGCTCAACAGGGAGATATCTCAAATAAAACATCAGTGTACAAGCTCTCAATACATCATATCCTCACTACATCAGTCTCTCAAAAGAGGAAATAAATACCAATCTACCGACTATACTGAAGATCTCCTCCAAAGGGGGTACCGCTACTCTCCAAAGATGGGTCTGGATCTAGCTCGCTACTCCCTCACCACGCACAGCAACCACAGAACGGCAACACCCGCCAAGACTCTGCAAAATAAAGAGGAGAAAGGACAAAAGGGGGAAAACCCCCAACGGGCGTGAGAACTACGCAATAAGGGAGTTCTCAGTGGGTATCGCCACAAGGCCCGACGATCTGCCCACTAAGACTACTAGAGGCAAAAGATAACCGATGCAGTAAAACTGAAAGAAGAAGCTGGAAACACTCTACAGCTACCATGCCTCTTTCCAAATGCTCAAATGGGGAAACTCTGATGAAGATATGCAACACTCGCACACGAGGTGCTCAATCGACCCAATCGAGCTAACTGCCACATCGGGTCCAGTCAAACCTGCGCCCACCTACACCCACCTCCCGCTGACGGGCAGGAATTACGTAGGGCGTCCAAACGGACTAACTCGCTATTGAGTAGTGGCTCGTGCAGGCTATAGTCATAATCCATGCTCTCTCTCTCAGAACGGATAGACTCAAGATGCTCAACCTCTCACACCATGGTCAAAGAACTCACAACGACCACGGGACCACCGTCAAACCCCGACGGTTCCCAACAATACTAGCACTGGTCTAAACACAGCTACTAGACTCCACTCGGTCCCCCAGGCACGAGTGTAACAAAAAGTATCTGCCTGAATAAACCCAATCGATAGACCAGTAATCACTGGTACTGCCTGCTCTGCTGGTACGGTCGCATCCCAAGGTAAGTAACAGATCGGCATCGAACCGTCCGATCGCACACAAAAGTAAGTAACAGACTGGCCTCGATCCGTCCAGTCGCACACTCCGGAGTGGCACTCGAGGGGAGCGACCCACACGAGTAAAGTAACTCTGTCATCAGTATCACCAGTATCAAGTATCACGGTATCGAGTATCTCTGTAACCACTGTCTCATAATAGCAGGACTGGATCAAGACTATGATCAAAGTGGGAAACTCCGTCCCCTAACAAAACCCCGATCTGACGCAATAGTACTCAAAAAGTGGGAAACACCATCCACTAGAACAAATCTGATACCCAATCTGATGCAATAGTCAACATCCGGTCAACCGCCCAAAGTCCGCGGTCACCGCAATAACCCACGACCCACAATTGGGTAAAATAATCAAGATCCGGTCAACCGCCTACTGTCCGCGGTTGCCGCAATAACCCACGATCCAACATCAAGCACACCCTGTCTCTGACCCGAAGGTCCCAGCTACACTATCCCAAATCTCTGCTCGAACCCGAGCAACACAGACCGCCTGACTAACAAGAAGGAGAAAGGAATAACATGGTTTCTCCTAAGTCAAGTTCCAATATGTAGTGCAGCAGTAAAAGATGGCCTAACTATATGTCCATACAAGCATGCATTTGTCCTCAAGAAGAATAAAGAAAATAAACCTCATGCCAGAATTAGCAATGACCATACCTGTCCATGGTTTTCGATCCATAATCACTCCTTGGAGTAGAACCTGCACATAACTACATAATCCTATCCCATTGTACAAACCAGCCTCATAAAAGGGTTATGTGCTAACATGACATGATAATTAATCATATAGGGTAACCTTGCCTTAGGTAAGCTTCCACTAATCATCAACCTGAATGTCTGATTCATACCATTGTCATAATATGAATAATTAACTTGCAATCCCCATAAATCAACATTGTTAAGCTTACCAATCAATCCCAGGTATTGTACCCTACACCTGCATGCAATTCTAACATATAGAGTTAGAGAACCGTCCACCGGTTCTCGGAATAAAGCACCCACCTGAAAAGCTGACTGTCCAAAGCCCAACAGCTGAAAACACCAAATAACTCTAATCCCTTGCTCCAATAAGTTCAGCACACCCGTAACTCTCCTGGCACAATACAAAGTCCACTAATTACACTAGGCTCCCAATTATAGCACTTAAAACCACATACAACCTCGAATTCTGAACTGTTAAATTATCACCTGCAGATAGTGCCCAGAAAATTCCAATAAAAATATCACAACAATCCTTGCGTCGATAGCTTCGAAACGGTACCTTGCACGCCCAAATCGGAGTTCGGTAAGTCAAGATAAAAATTCGGCAAGGGGGTACACTCATACAAAAATCTGTGTTAAAACTGTACACTGTTCACTGAGAAAACAGTAATTTTCACCTCTGATGAAATCTCATAAAAATCCAAGAAAAATACGAGCGCGTTCCTTGCGATCAGTAGATGAAAAAGTTGTATAAGCTCGTTTCCGGCTGACGCTCGTACGCAAAGATATGGCCAAAATACCCCGCTGCTGTCAAGGAAGTCCACACAGAAAATGGGGTTATAGTTTGCCTCGGGATCCGTGCCAAAACCTCGAACGGGAAAGTGCGACCAAAACGAAAGATGAAGTCCTACCTCTTAGGAGTCTGCCGGCGCAAGAATCACAGCAAAATGATCTCGGGGTAGCCCAGGGGAGCTAAAACACTGTCGCTGCGCCGAGGAAGAACACTAGAAAGCAACATCGCGCCGCACCGTAAAATGGGGAACCTCGGGATGCGTGCTCCCAAAAATCCCAAAACTCTGCAGGAAGATCAAGGACTTGAAGATGAAAATCTTCCAAGAAGGGAGCTCGGGGAGATCTTGCAAGGGCTGAGAGAAAAAGAGCAGAAAAGAGGGCTCGGGCTGCCTATTTATAGGCTGAAGAAAACAATTGGGAAAATTCCCATCCTGTCCCAACTTCCGGGCGCCCGGTCCGGTCCGCCCGAATTCGGGCGCGCACAGTGCGGCCCGGCCCGCCAAGTTTCGGGCGCGCACAGTGCGGCCCGGTCCACCACACAGCCCAGTCCACTACTCCCCCGGGCCCCACTGCACCCGGTGCACCTGCGCCCGCAAATGGCGACGCGACACGTGGCCCGGCAACCCGTGCACCGCGCACGTCGCGCCATGGACCGCGCACGTCGCGGCTGACCCGGGCCCGTACGGCCACCTGCCCCGCCGTACGGCCACCTGCCCCGGTCAACAACTCCACCGATTGCGTGGACCGGGAGCACAACACCGGACCAACTACCTCACGCCACGTGTCCACCCGGTCTACCGTGCACCACCGGCCTGCTTCGTGAACCCAGACCACAACACTGACCAGTGAGAGCCTGCCACGTGTCCCTTCCTCGGGTGCACGACGGCCGCGTGGACCGCGCACCTGACCGCGCCCCCGCGCGCCTGCCCGCGCCCCTGTGCGCCTGCCCGCGGCCGCGCGCCGCCTGCCCGAGCGCCTTCCGCCGCCTTCCGCCGCTGCCCGCCGCCGCCAGCCGCCGCCGGCGATCGCCGGAAACACTGTTCCGGCGATGAACAGTAAAATTACTGTAGCAAGCTCCGAAAAATACAAGTAAATAGCCCATCTTGACCGTTTTCGCGCGCTGATTCCAAATCCGGCGTCCATTTTGCCAAATTCCAATCCTATAATTTGCCGGAGTGTAATAACTCAAAATATTTTATTTTAATAAATAGTCTAAAAGTGAATTTTGACCTGGTTTTTGAATTCAGAAGACCTATGTTGATTTATTTAGTCAATTGCCAGTGTGCGAGTTGCACGTTTTACGAGACAAAAAGGCTACTTTCCAACCCGGACATGATCTTGGAAATCCGAGTCGACCGTTGCGATCGTCTCGTCGAACTGAGCGAGATTCATATTCAGCACTTTTCGATCTGACGGTCGGATCTTCCAGAAACCGATGAAGAAGCAAGTAAATAAACGCAATCATTGTAACACAGTGCCTGTGCACAGTGTCGCTTAAGTGGCCACTGTGGATGAACAGTAAACCTCAATTTCGGGACTACGGCGGTTGCAACGCTGACTAATTCACTGTTCGGAATCCGAATATAGTGATCCAGGTAGTCATCTCGAACGGCTTCGATGTTCTGAACGCAATGGCGCAGTCGAAAATTCTGTTTGACGACTCTGGGATCTCGAAAAGCGCGAAAACTGTATTTTGACACAGTTATTATGGACCGAGATTTTATCCGGGCAGTTTCGCGAAAATCAGAGATCGCTACCTGATAGGTCTCGTCGAGCCGGACGTCATGGCGCAGTCCATTTTCCGTTTCGGCGACCGGTTTGCCTCGAAAAGCGTGAAATACGGGAAAAATGTGAATTTTGCGTATGAATCCCTATAAAACCTGCCTCGTAAAGCGTGCCACTGCATGAGGAGGGACCTGAGTGTGAGACTAAACTACTGGGAAGGACTCAGCTGTGAATACCAAGTATAGAAGGACTACATTGCAATTGTATCAAACCCTATATATATATATATTGCATGCGGGCTAGGGTTTTCCAAGAAACCCTAAAGCCCTCAGCCCCAGCCGCACCCTGCAACCACCTCCTCTCCTCAGCCGCTCTCCTCGGACAACCCCGCACCGGCCGCCGCCTCCCCTCGCCGGAGAAGAAGGTGAAGCCATTTCTTCTTCCTCTCGGGTTGGAAAGTGAGTGAACCACACATAAGCTTTTGGTGGTTCCGGACTTCTTCGGGAGGATCCTCTGAGTGGTCGAGGCCGAGTGGAGGTGAACCCGAGGTCCACCGCCGCCGCGCGCCGCCGCGGGGGAGACCTCTTCTTCCTCCATTTTTCCGGTGAGGTGAGTTCTTGGAACGTCCTTGTTCATTTCGGCATTTGGGCACAACCATCGTGCTTCTGACATTGTGGCGACTCCCCGGGTGCAGGCCGAGCCTCGGCCGCCGTCCCGTTCGCCGGCGGAAGCAAACCCCGCCGGATTATTGCTTATCTTAGCCGATTGGAGGTGCCGCCGACATCCGACAGATAAACCGGCGATCAGCACCGTTGGATCGACGGCTCTCACCGACTTCTGCGCCTCCACAAAGTCTGAGGGTGATCGGACAAAGATCGGGCCCCGCGCGATCGTGCCCTAGAAGCGGGTTTTCTCCACTAAATCCGACCGCCGCCGTCCGGCGCCGCCGCGGCCTCCCAGCGCCGGCAACCACTGCACCGAGCCTCGCAGAGAGCAGTGGGAGCTTTTGGTCCATCTTGCACCGGGCCAGAGCACGTCGGCCGGAAACCACCATTAGAGGCTTTGGAGCTTCACCGGAGCTCCGCCGCCGCGCGCTGCCGGCAACTCCAGACCCCTGGAAACCGTCCAGGTAGGTCCATTTCATCATTTGAAGAACAATGGTGGTGTTGCATGGCCCTCTTAACGTGGGGTTTGTCACCTCTGTAGTTGCACCCGAGGTGGACTTAGGCTCGAGCTCCGGCCATCCCCGGCGCTCCGGCCTCCGGCCAACTGCACAGGTAAGATCCAGATACCTCTAGTAAGAGCTCCACGATTTTATTTTGGCCGAAATAATCCCTACAGAACAGGTCCTTGTTGCACCCGAACTTGTGATCTTGGGCTTAACTCCGGCCGCCGCCGCCTCCGGCCGCCGGGGCTCGACCCAACATGGATTAGTCCTCACCTGGGACCCCTAACTAGCTGCTGCTCACCTTGGTTGCTGACAGGGTAAGGTCTGCCTTGGAGTTACACCAAACCGAGCTCATGGCATCTTTGCGGGTTACTCCGGCCGACTGTTCCGGCCACTCCTGGGTGCACCTGAGGTGAGCCCTCAACTCTACTTACCTTCCTATACATGATGCTCTAGCTAGCTCCTTAATTGATCAAGTAAAGGTTAAAGTTTGAACATAGTTACATTGTGAACCCTTGTGTTTTTGGGCCAACTTGTAAATGGGCCTGGTCTCGGCCCAATTATTGTGAGCACGGCCTCCGTCTCGTCATAACAAACGCGCTGAAAGTTACGGCGCAGCTTTTGGACTCCCGGATTTTGAGAACGAGTCGAAACATCGGATTAATGCAAGAACTCTAGGCAAATTAAATTACATTTTGGACTAAAATGCGATTCGGACTTGCTGGCTGTCCTTAGACAGCGTTTACACGCCTACTAGGCATCTTGTTAGAGTTCAGTAGGTCCTCATTGATCGAGAGTTAGATTCTGTGCGGTAAATCGGCAATATTGCCCCGTATAAACACTCCGTTACTGTCGTGTCGTCGGGACGGGTATATGTGAGTCTAGTTCTGACTACAGTCTCTGTTCAGGGCCCCGCAGTTCAGCACCAGCCTCCCGGTAGTCTAGCGGGAGTTCGGGATCGGCCGTCATTCAGGTGGGTTGTTTTTAATTTATTCCTAGCCTCTAAACTCTATCTTATTGGACGGGGTCTATTCTAAGGGTACTGGGGTTACATAATGATGGGTGATAGCTTATGCATGTTAGTGGGTTCGCTATAATGACTAGCGTCGATTGCCGACGGTGTTCTTCTTTTTTTTAACCCTTATATGTCAGCGGGCCGCCTTCGAGTGAGCGCAGTATTACCTTGTTTTCGATTATGCACTTTACCTCATTTACCTCATTACTCTTATTATTCATATTATGATACTGACATGATGGTGGTTACGGTTACTTGGCTCGAGGTTGCCACACGCGCACCCGCGGTTTGGCCACCGCAAAGGGTGCGCTTTTCCGGAAAAGAGGTCGTAGAACCCGTGTATACCCACGAGGTGACGTAGTGGGGGCCCCTTATTAGTTGTGGGGTTGAGGCGCCGAGGTGCGAGCGGAGCGACCCGCCGGTTTAGTTGTCCGGCGCGGTCGCGGTGCTGCAGGTACGGTATGGGCCGTCGGTTTAGCTGTCCGACGCGCCCGGGTATTACAGGACGCCGGTGTACAGGTTGCCTTTTCCTCCTTGGGAGGGTGGTTGCTCCAGTTGTCTTCACGGTTTGTTTTACTATATTCTCATGTTTTACTATTTTCTGCGTCACTGACATCCCACTTCGTGACAGGGTCCAGACGGGGAGAGAGGTAGGCGGTGGTGAGGACGGGACAGGAGCAGCTGGGTCGCTGGGGACCCTGGACTGTGTTTATTCTTTTATTCTCGCTTTTCATTACTTTGTAGTTATGTGAGTGGTTCGCGATACCCTCGTGGGGTCGGCATGGATGTCGGTACGGGCTACATTTAGTGCCCCTGGTGGAATACTTTTCCCTTTTATTTCTATCGGCCATTTAAAAATAAAAAAAAAAGCAGAAGCCAAAGAAAAGATTGCGAAAACCGTTTTTAAAATCTAAGTGTCGTGTGGGCACTGGTTTCAAAACCCTGTGGATTTATGGATTGCGAAAGGGATTTCAAAACTTGGTGTCGGGTGGGCACCGCTTTCGAACCTTGTGGATTTATGCTAATTTCGAAACTAGCTTTCATAACGTAAGCGCCGGGTAGGCGCTCTTTCAAAACTGTGGATTTATCCTTTCCAAATTGACCGGCCATAGGTTCTTCTGTTATTAGTTTAGAATGCTGGTTAATTGTTGTGATTGATTGGCTGTGTATGTTGGAACATGTACTGAACGCTACGCCGTGCACATACAGGGGAGACTCCGTCCGTTTGCAGAGTGATCCTGTATGTGTGGCGGGTCTGGGCACGTGCCGGGGAAGAGAGGTTCTCTTTTAAACAAAAAAAAAAAAAAAAAAAAAATTACACATCAAATATGCGACTTTTACGAATCGTTTCCGCTAAAACAAACCCCCGGGGCGTGACAGATTAAATGGTATCAGAGAAGTTCTTTCAATCACAACAGTTAGTGCCGACATCCGTGGACAACCCTCACATGCCTACATGCGAATGAAATGGGTAGGGCGTAGGACTGTAGAACGTGAGTGACCGAGGGGGGGGAAAATGTTGAGTCCTTTCTCTCACTTTATGGTTGTTGTTAGTAGGGTAGTCTAAAGTCGACTCTTGTGATGTGTGACAGACATGGCCCGTACTAGATCATCGGCCGGGGACGCAGAGTCAGTGTCCGACATCCACGGGGATACCGCACTTAGCTACGAATGAATGAATTGAATAAGGCATAGAAGCGTAGAACGCGAGTGATCGGGGGAGCGGGGGAAAAGTATATGTCCCGTTTTCTAGATAGTTGGTTAAGTGCTATACTAGCGGAGTCTAGAACTGACTTGTGGGGTGTGTGAGTACGGGTTAAGTTCTGTTTCTCGGTTTAGCTTGGTTGTCGCGTTTGTGTAGTCGTATTGTTTGGGCTCGTGTAGTAGTGTTGTTGTGGGGGTCTTGGGATTCCCCCTGGGGTCGAGAAAAGAGACCACTGGGACTAGCGAATCTTGTTTGTTTGGGCTTGATTCTTCCTTTTGTTGAGCGGACCTAGAGCTTAAATACTCCTAGTTGGGAATGTGATCGTTGGCCTGGGGGTATGCAGCTCGGCTCAGTGTATGGTGCTTGGAAGGGCAATGGATTGGGACCGAGCGGTAGAGGTTAATCAGAGTGTCGCACCCCCTTGGGTGCCAAGATGGAAGTAGGACCGTGCTTCTTGGGTTTGGTCGCCAGCCCCCCCCCATGACCAAGGCATAGTCTTGAGGTTTTGGGTTGCGAGTTTGTGATTGTGAAGCAGTACAGATCACGAGGGGCGCAAGGCCAATGGGAAGCGCAAGTCGGACATGTTTGGCCACTTTTCCCATATTTTGGATCCCTGGCGTATCTAAGTTCTGGGGATGAAACTTCTTTTAAGGTGTGAGTGATGTAGCACTCGAGAAATTCTAGTGTGCTCGCGGGCGAGAAAGCAGATCTAACCTTAGCGATTGGAATACCGGTGCGTGAATTGCACAGTTTCCGATGCACAAATTTCCGCCCTTCCGATCCGATACCTGGGTTGTTGGTTAGGAACGACCCCTAGGATGACTTGTGTTCACAAGGGAGCGTAGGGTATTGGCATAGTGGTTTGGAGCTCTGGTGTGTGTCACACAGTTGAGTCTCGTTGTTCCGGTTATTAGTCGTACGCACTCCGGTTTTTGGGATCGTTGTTAGGGCAGGGTTAGCCGCGGTCATGGTTTCGGCTGTGGGCTGATGTTTTCAATGGAGCCAGAGTGCTCGGATCAGTTACGGTGGTTAAGGGTTAAATCACTGTTCTCTTCGTAATCGTCCAGCTGATGGCACAGCAGTAGATGACTGCTATTGTTGCACTAGCCTCACAGTTTGCTTAGAGGTTGAACAAGTTGCTGACCCTTCAGTGTCCCCGTGTCTTAATTCGTTGGCCTATGGGCCCGATGGTAACCCTGTTTTGGGACGGATGCAAATTGACCCCACCTTTTGCACAGGTTTTGTGGATCGACGTGGACTCGCCTAAGGGTTAGTCAGGGCGATGTTTGTGACCACGAGGCGGTAGTAATCCTCGATAAAGGTTATGTTTGGCACTGAGATTGTGTTGGGAAGTATGTGATATACCTTCTGGTAGGAGTTGCGTCCCCAACTTGTTGTTGGCGACAAACCTTTAGTGTTCCGCTGTTCTTTTGGTAAGCACGTTGGCTACAGGCAACGGACGGTCGAAAGAACTGAGGAAATACTCTGCCCTATAATGAGGAGTACCAGATTGGGTCTAAATTAGTAGCCTTAGAGTTGTAGACACCTTGCGACTGACTTGTAGCCCTCGATTAAACTTTTTGAGCATTTTCATAGAGTATGACTTCAGGCTGTAAGCTCCGGGAATGAAACTTTTTTTTTAAGTTGTAAGTTTCGGGGACGAAACTTCTTTTAAGTTGTAAGTGATGTAATAACTCAAAATATTTTATTTTAATAAATAGTCTAAAAGTGAATTTTGACCTGGTTTTTGAATTCAGAAGACCTATGTTGATTTATTTAGTCAATTGCCAGTGTGCGAGTTGCACGTTTTACGAGACAAAAAGGCTACTTTCCAACCCGGACATGATCTTGGAAATCCGAGTCGACCGTTGCGATCGTCTCGTCGAACTGAGCGAGATTCATATTCAGCACTTTTCGATCTGACGGTCGGATCTTCCAGAAACCGATGAAGAAGCAAGTAAATAAACGCAATCATTGTAACACAGTGCCTGTGCACAGTGTCGCTTAAGTGGCCACTGTGGATGAACAGTAAACCTCAATTTCGGGACTACGGCGGTTGCAACGCTGACTAATTCACTGTTCGGAATCCGAATATAGTGATCCAGGTAGTCATCTCGAACGGCTTCGATGTTCTGAACGCAATGGCGCAGTCGAAAATTCTGTTTGACGACTCTGGGATCTCGAAAAGCGCAAAAACTGTATTTTGACACAGTTATTATGGACCGAGATTTTATCCGGGCAGTTTCGCGAAAATCAGAGATCGCTACCTGATAGGTCTCGTCGAGCCGGACGTCATGGCGCAGTCCATTTTCCGTTTCGGCGACCGGTTTGCCTCGAAAAGCGTGAAATATGGGAAAAATGTGAATTTTGCGTATGAATCCCTATAAAACCTGCCTCGTAAAGCGTGCCACTGCATGAGGAGGGACCTGAGTGTGAGACTAAACTACTGGGAAGGACTCAGCTGTGAATACCAAGTATAGAAGGACTACATTGCAATTGTATCAAACCCTATATATATATATATTGCATGCGGGCTAGGGTTTTCCAAGAAACCCTAAAGCCCTCAGCCCCAGCCGCACCCTGCAACCACCTCCTCTCCTCAGCCGCTCTCCTCGGACAACCCCGCACCGGCCGCCGCCTCCCCTCGCCGGAGAAGAAGGTGAAGCCATTTCTTCTTCCTCTCGGGTTGGAAAGTGAGTGAACCACACATAAGCTTTTGGTGGTTCCGGACTTCTTCGGGAGGATCCTCTGAGTGGTCGAGGCCGAGTGGAGGTGAACCCGAGGTCCACCGCCGCCGCGCGCCGCCGCGGGGGAGACCTCTTCTTCCTCCATTTTTCCGGTGAGGTGAGTTCTTGGAACGTCCTTGTTCATTTCGGCATTTGGGCACAACCATCGTGCTTCTGACATTGTGGCGACTCCCCGGGTGCAGGCCGAGCCTCGGCCGCCGTCCCGTTCGCCGGCGGAAGCAAACCCCGCCGGATTATTGCTTATCTTAGCCGATTGGAGGTGCCGCCGACATCCGACAGATAAACCGGCGATCAGCACCGTTGGATCGACGGCTCTCACCGACTTCTGCGCCTCCACAAAGTCTGAGGGTGATCGGACAAAGATCGGGCCCGCGCGATCGTGCCCTAGAAGCGGGTTTTCTCCACTAAATCCGACCGCCGCCGTCCGGCGCCGCCGCGGCCTCCCAGCGCCGGCAACCACTGCACCGAGCCTCGCAGAGAGCAGTGGGAGCTTTTGGTCCATCTTGCACCGGGCCGGAGCACGTCGGCCGGAAACCACCATTAGAGGCTTTGGAGCTTCACCGGAGCTCCGCCGCCGCGCGCTGCCGGCAACTCCAGACCCCTGGAAACCGTCCAGGTAGGTCCATTTCATCATTTGAAGAACAATGGTGGTGTTGCATGGCCCTCTTAACGTGGGGTTTGTCACCTCTGTAGTTGCACCCGAGGTGGACTTAGGCTCGAGCTCCGGCCATCCCCGGCGCTCCGGCCTCCGGCCAACTGCACAGGTAAGATCCAGATACCTCTAGTAAGAGCTCCACGATTTTATTTTGGCCGAAATAATCCCTACAGAACAGGTCCTTGTTGCACCCGAACTTGTGATCTTGGGCTTAACTCCGGCCGCCGCCGCCTCCGGCCGCCGGGGCTCGACCCAACATGGATTAGTCCTCACCTGGGACCCCTAACTAGCTGCTGCTCACCTTGGTTGCTGACAGGGTAAGGTCTGCCTTGGAGTTACACCAAACCGAGCTCATGGCATCTTTGCGGGTTACTCCGGCCGACTGTTCCGGCCACTCCTGGGTGCACCTGAGGTGAGCCCTCAACTCTACTTACCTTCCTATACATGATGCTCTAGCTAGCTCCTTAATTGATCAAGTAAAGGTTAAAGTTTGAACATAGTTACATTGTGAACCCTTGTGTTTTTGGGCCAACTTGTAAATGGGCCTGGTCTCGGCCCAATTATTGTGAGCACGGCCTCCGTCTCGTCATAACAAACGCGCTGAAAGTTACGGCGCAGCTTTTGGACTCCCGGATTTTGAGAACGAGTCGAAACATCGGATTAATGCAAGAACTCTAGGCAAATTAAATTACATTTTGGACTAAAATGCGATTCGGACTTGCTGGCTGTCCTTAGACAGCATTTACACGCCTACTAGGCATCTTGTTAGAGTTCAGTAGGTCCTCATTGATCGAGAGTTAGATTCTGTGCGGTAAATCGGCAATATTGCCCCGTATAAACACTCCGTTACTGTCGTGTCGTCGGGACGGGTATATGTGAGTCTAGTTCTGACTACAGTCTCTGTTCAGGGCCCCGCAGTTCAGCACCAGCCTCCCGGTAGTCTAGCGGGAGTTCGGGATCGGCCGTCATTCAGGTGGGTTGTTTTTAATTTATTCCTAGCCTCTAAACTCTATCTTATTGGACGGGGTCTATTCTAAGGGTACTGGGGTTACATAATGATGGGTGATAGCTTATGCATGTTAGTGGGTTCGCTATAATGACTAGCGTCGATTGCCGACGGTGTTCTTCTTTTTTTTAACCCTTATATGTCAGCGGGCCGCCTTCGAGTGAGCGCAGTATTACCTTGTTTTCGATTATGCACTTTACCTCATTTACCTCATTACTCTTATTATTCATATTATGATACTGACATGATGGTGGTTACGGTTACTTGGCTCGAGGTTGCCACACGCGCACCCGCGGTTTGGCCACCGCAAAGGGTGCGCTTTTCCGGAAAAGAGGTCGTAGAACCCGTGTATACCCACGAGGTGACGTAGTGGGGGCCCCTTATTAGTTGTGGGGTTGAGGCGCCGAGGTGCGAGCGGAGCGACCCGCCGGTTTAGTTGTCCGGCGCGGTCGCGGTGCTGCAGGTACGGTATGGGCCGTCGGTTTAGCTGTCCGACGCGCCCGGGTATTACAGGACGCCAGTGTACAGGTTGCCTTTTCCTCCTTGGGAGGGTGGTTGCTCCAGTTGTCTTCACGGTTTGTTTTACTATATTCTCATGTTTTACTATTTTCTGCGTCACTGACATCCCACTTCGTGACAGGGTCCAGACGGGGAGAGAGGTAGGCGGTGGTGAGGACGGGACAGGAGCAGCTGGGTCGCTGGGGACCCTGGACTGTGTTTATTCTTTTATTCTCGCTTTTCATTACTTTGTAGTTATGTGAGTGGTTCGCGATACCCTCGTGGGGTCGGCATGGATGTCGGTACGGGCTACATTTAGTGCCCCTGGTGGAATACTTTTCCCTTTTATTTCTATCGGCCATTTAAAAATCAAAAAAAAAGCAGAAGCCAAAGAAAAGATTGCGAAAACCGTTTTTAAAATCTAAGTGTCGTGTGGGCACTGGTTTCAAAACCCTGTGGATTTATGGATTGCGAAAGGGATTTCAAAACTTGGTGTCGGGTGGGCACCGCTTTCGTACCTTGTGGATTTATGCTAATTTCGAAACTAGCTTTCATAACGTAAGCGCCGGGTAGGCGCTCTTTCAAAACTGTGGATTTATCCTTTCCAAATTGACCGGCCATAGGTTCTTCTGTTATTAGTTTAGAATGCTGGTTAATTGTTGTGATTGATTGGCTGTGTATGTTGGAACATGTACTGAACGCTACGCCGTGCACATACAGGGGAGACTCCGTCCGTTTGCAGAGTGATCCTGTATGTGTGGCGGGTCTGGGCACGTGCCGGGGAAGAGAGGTTCTCTTTTAAACAAAAAAAAAAAAAAAAAAAAAATTACACATCAAATATGCGACTTTTACGAATCGTTTCCGCTAAAACAAACCCCCGGGGCGTGACACGGAGGCTCCCGGAAAAGTATTTTTAATCCGAATTCCGCGCCGAGCCTAAATTTGAAATCCACTCCTCGCGTAAACTATTCTAAACATCCGATGGGGTCCCCCGATTACCTACGAGATCCATTTTAAGCCCCGAGTCCATCTCTTGTGTCCAAACTGGCGCGCGAACACCGCCGACATGCCACGTAGGCTTCCAGAAGCTGCTGGTCACACTGTAGAAGCCCTGCAAAGATCCGGGTCACCACATCCTCCCCCACTAGAAGAAAGTTTCGTCCTCGAAACTAAGGCAACTCCCAAGGAGTCTCAGAAACCAGGGGTCAATATTCAACACCGCCGTCTCCAGCTCCCAAGTCACCTATCACTCCCCGTGATTACTCCTCAGCAACAACAACAGCAACAACCAGTACGGCATAGCCCGATTGCGCAATTCCCTCACCTCACGAGTCGGAATTCGCAACGGGCGTCCCTCGTACTCCAAACTCTCACAGACCCCAAAAGGAACGAGTCAAACACGGGCGAGGGGTCCAAAACATAACACTCCAGAGCTGAGACGCAGAAAAACCTCAAAAACTCCAACAAAAGGCGGGGGGAAAAGGAACAAATAGCCCGAACAACACGCTCTAACATCACTCCTAAGAGCCAACTCAACCCAAGCGACCCGGAACACATCCACACAAACACCTGCACAGAAAAGGGGCCCTAACAAGCGGGGGTTCAAACTCAGTCACCCTCAAAACTCAACCCAAGCGGATTGCTCAGCCGCAACCTTTCATCAAAAGAGATCCTCAGGGACACAACTCAAACCCTGCACACAAGGATGGCCCCACATAGTGCCAGCTATGGAACCGTCAAACTCGACTCCCAAATAGCTCTTCTGCTCCAGGCATCCGCCACCACAGTGGCTCTGTCGGGGTGATACTGGATGCTCACAAAATCCAATGGTGGCTCTACAGCCACTACGGGAGGTATCACTATAACTCACAAATCCATCTCCCACCACTGACTAGGTTAGAATCGGCGCTGGTACCAATCTCATCACCCGGTCATCAAGCTCTGCTGGCACTATCCGGTCCAAAAACTCCTCACCCCAACAATGACCGTCGATCTCGGCCAGTCTTAAATAGCATCCACTTTGGCCGAATTTCCACCGCCGCCCCTTCGGCTAGAAGAAGTAATCCAGGAAGATATGCTCTCGAAGCTAAAACTTGCACCACAACGACATGGCAAAAAGCTTCTTCCCCACAGACCTTGTCACACCATATACAAATGCTGCACAAGCTCTAAACACTCAGGGAGGGGGGTAAAACCAAAATATTCCTGGAGGATGCCGCTATCAAACCGTTCAAGGCCAACTGAAACACAGAATTCCTCAATCTAGAGGCAACAGGGCATTAGTCAATCCATTGGCTTCACTGTACTCGTAATGCCCCTACTGTGTCCTGAACACCATCTAGACAATGCCCTCAGCTGAAATTCCAAATTGGCGCAGGCATCAAACAATAACTGCCGGAATATAGCTCCTTCAAAAGGTTCTAAATAATACCTGGACCTGCCTGGACTCCAATCCCAAAGGGCTCTCACCGTCGTGTATCAACGACGTGGCACTAGGTCAAACAGACCCTCTATCCATCAAATCCACGCACCTAAGAAATCAACTCTCGCAGCTCTAAAGGCGATATCCAAAGAGGGGCTATTGAAGTTGGCGCGGTTTCCAGAATCACGTCAATCGCAATCTTAATCTTCCTTTCTGGCGGCCTAATCATCGGCTTAGGTGGACTCACACCCGGGATTTCATGGGCAATAGGGACATCCTTAAGTCCCGCTGCCGCCGTAGGCACCTCTCACACGGACGCTGTAACCTGTGTGCTCAAATAGTCTCAACAAACCAAAATGCCTTCCATTATCTGCCTCGCAGAAAGTCAAAGTCCTTTCTCTCAGCAGTCAAACATCCTGTGGCACTATGTCAACCGATCCCAAGCACTGGGTCAAAACACGGAGCTGCCGTAAAAACCATTAAGTCTGCCGGCATAACTTACGGCCTCTGCTGCACTGGACATGATCCACAAGCCTCCTCCACTTGCACAATGCCAACAGTAACCTGTACCTCAAGTGCATGTGGTAACGACTCTACCTCTAGCCCATGCAGGAACGCAACATGTCCTAACTCCGACTGCTGTGAAGAAATCGCACCTGCGACAACTCAATCCACTACCGTGGCGCCCTCCAACCGGGCGGCACAGATTCATCCGCTCGATGCAAGTGGTCGTCGCTCAGCCTGCCAAAATATCTAGACCAATCACAAAGGGAGCACGACCTCTGTCCATGCTCACACTGAGATGCCGAACGTGGTCTCTCGCAAACAACCAATCCACGCTACCGCTGCGCCACTCTGATAAAATGGCTGTTGCTGTCATCGGGGTCCACCCAACCCCTGACGTCTCAGAAATCCACTTGGTATCATCGTCATACGACCAAGCACGATTGATTCATGCAATTCCTTATACAATTATCCTTACTAAGCTCACCCCTCAATCACATATATTGCATCCCAAACATGCCAGTTATCAATCACACAGGGTAACATCCCCCTTGGGTAAGCTTTACATTAACCATCCACAAGGATATCCACCACCCAGGAGCGCAAAACGAAAATGCCTCTGCCTGCCGATCTGTCCTCCATCACCTAGTGCCAAGCGCCTCCCTCCAGAACTCGCCTCTAGCGGCAGATCCCCATCCAAGGAACTGCAGTGTCCGGCTCCAAACACAATGCCTACTCCGGCGAGGCATCCACAGTCCAAAACCCGAACAGGAGGGACCGAAAAGAAACTAAGGAGTATCCTGGCGCAATCCACTCCCAATCTCACTAATCCTATGTGCCTCGTCCCTCGAAACCTGGAGCGCTAGTTCAACAACTGCATAAACTCTCTAGCACAGGGAGGCTCTCAATTGATCACTCCATCACCCCCAACCACGACTCTGCCTCCAAAGGCTCCGAGCTCAATCTTACGAGTCGGGGTGGTTCATCTGCCAAATCTGGCTCACTTAATCAAACATGCCCCACAACTCCTCTGCTGTCAACCATCCACCCTACCTCAGTGCCTTGGCACTAAACATTGGCACGGAGGGGGCCACTCGCTCTATTGGCACTACAGAAGTCCCTGCCGCTGAGGATACTACATCCTGGTGGTCTCAGAAGAAAAGTACTGTCGGGCTGCCCACTGCTCTGACAACTGTGTCACCAAACTAGCTGCTCGCTCTGCCGCTGATATGCCTCTGACAATCCTGTCATCTGGGTACGGAGTTCTCTGACCTCAATCCGGGTATCCGGCCCAAAACCAAACGCTCAAGCTCAACTGCCATGACAGGATGCACAAGGGTCCCAAACCCAGCGTCGGGGAGACACCGCTCACCACGACGAAACCACAAATCAGCACACAACAACGCTCGACCCAATCCAGCGAAAGTCTAGAGCATGTCACCCATTCCATAGCGTTATGTTGTCTGCAGCCAACATAACTACTTAGGAGAATAAGCATGCCAATCACTCGTCCCGTCCCTCGGGAGAGGTGTAAAACTCAATCAGGACTCTCGCTACGAATCACGACTCTCACGAAGTCATCCTAGGGTCCAACCACAAGCCTAGGGTTTCTAAGTCCACCATGACCTACAACCTAGGCTCTGATACCACCTAATCTGTCACGCCCCGTGGTCGAAACTGCGACCCGGGCTCGCCAACAGATCCGCCACCTATGCCAAACCCGCATAGGCGAAGCGTCCTACCTGCAAAAAGAACTACCGCTAACAGATATCAGAGCTAAAAGATAAAACTGCTGTAGAATAAAATCAACCTCTGTACAACTGAAGATAAAACAACAAGGTCCATCTCCCAAAAATGATAATCATACATTAACCTCGAGTACAAAACTCACAGCTCAACAGGGAGATATCTCAAAAAAAACATCAGTGTACAAGCTCTCAATACATCATATCCTCACTACATCAGTCTCTCAAAAGAGGAAATAAATACCAATCTACCGACTATACTGAAGATCTCCTCCAAAGGGGGTACCGCTACTCTCCAAAGATGGGTCTGGATCTAGCTCGCTACTCCCTCACCACGCACAGCAAACCACAGAACGGCAACACCCGCCAAGACTCTGCAAAACAAAGAGGAGAAAGGACAAAAGGGGGAAAACCCCCAACGGGCGTGAGAACTACGCAATAAGGGAGTTCTCAGTGGGTATCGCCACAAGGCCCGACGATCTGCCCACCAAGACTACTAGAGGCAAAAGATAACCGATGCAGTAAAACTGAAAGAAGAAGCTGGAAACACTCTACAGCTACCATGCCCTCTATCCAAATGCTCAAATGGGGAAACCTCTGATGAAGATATGCAACACTCGCACACGAGGTGCTCAATCGACCCAATCGAGCTGACTGCCACATCGGGTCCAGTCAAACCTGCGCCCACCTACACCCACCTCCCGCTGACGGGCAGGAATTACGTAGGGCGTCCAAACGGACTAACTCGCTATTGAGTAGTGGCTCGTGCAGGCTATAGTCATAATCCATGCTCTCTCTCTCAGAACGGATAGACTCAAGATGCTCAACCTCTCACACCATGGTCAAAGAACTCACAACGACCACGGGACCACCGTCAAACCCCGACGGTTCCCAACAATACTAGCACTGGTCTAAACTGTGGTGACCCGGATCTTTGCAGGGCGTCTACAGTGTGACCAGCAA
>JAQNDB010003651.1:0-28192 GCA_029204045.2 Tillandsia leiboldiana
GCCGGGTCCATGCGCCAGCCGTCGCTGCTCTGTGGACCGCGCTCAGTAAACCGGCCAATAACAGGCCGCCACGTGGCACCCAGCCGTCTACGCCTCCCCCATGCACCATAATCCACTGAAAGCTTCCGGGAGTCCGTTTTTGGGCATCCGGACTCAGAATTTAACAAGCAAATAGCCGTTTTCAAGCATTTTTTTTTTCCGCGCTGAATCCAAATCCAACCTCTGTTTGGCCTAAAACCTTTTTCTAAAATTCAGCAAAAGCAGCCGAAGGCCAATCCAGCTATCAATATCTCACAGGGTCCATCTATGGCATCCCTTTGATGCACTATGGGCCAGACACACTACCAATAGGTGCTTTACACAGTGGGATTCATGGGAAAAACCTACATGGGTTCAGGGGCCCTACATCCTCCCCCACTAAAAAAAGTTTCGTCCACGAAAACTAGGAACAAGATAGACGTACCTCAGCCAGAAGTCTCAAATAAGAAAGGATAGGTATCCCGCATCACTCCTCCAGCTCCCAAGTGGCCTCCCTCCCTCGTGATTGCTCCATAAAATCTTCACATAAGGTATCACCCGATTGCGCAATTCTCTCACCTCGCGAGACAGAATCCGCAATAGGCGCTCCTCGTACCCAAGGTCCTCCCCAATCTCAGTGGGGTGAAGTCAATCATGTAGGTTTTTATATATTATTTAAGGATCCACAAGGATCTAAATAGGTACTATCAAACAACTAGAGGGGGGGTGAATAGGTGTAATACTTATAAAACCAATCTCAGTGCAAAATAAAAACCAATGCAGAAAATAAAAATAGCACACCGAGATATACGTGGAAACTCCAATCCAGGAGAAAAACCACGGGACCAACACGCAATAACAATCCACTAAGAAAAGAAGAATAACAAGGTGATTACCGACTCCACGGACTCAACCCCCCTCCTTCAACTTCTTCGGACCTTGCGCTCACCGATTGCACGTCCACTGCACACGTTCGAATCCACGAACGCCACTCGAATCCACGAGCACACGTTTCGAATCCACGAAACGCCTTCAACACATCGAATCCACGATGCTACGTCGAATCCACGACGCAAACGGCCGATATAGAATATAGGCTTCGATGGTGATCCTTTGCTTAGATTATCATGAGGAACCGTAGAAGAAATCTCTAAGCAAAGACTAGATCAATTCGACAAAAGATAGATCTTGGAAGAACCGTCGAATTGACCTAAAAGAGGCTATAAAGAAGAACGATAAAAACCTAGCCTCTAGGGTTGCTCTCAAGTGTTTTATAAATTAATCGGTAGTTCTTGAGAAACCCTAAGTGTCTATTTATAGGTTAGAAACCTTTGGAAAGAGATAAGCATCAAAAACTGACTTAACAGAAATTTTCCCGCACGACGATCCGGACTGGATTGGCTGATCCGGACTGTCGTCTTTTTTTTTCAGCAATTCCTGAAAAAACAAGGTTCGGGATCCGACGGAACATGAATCCAATCCGGACTGACGGAATTCGATCCGACTGGTTCAGGACTGGAATTATGATCCGGACTCTGAACATCCAATTTGTCCAGTTTTTGATTTTTAAGCAATGAAAACTTATCCAAGTGTTTCTAAACTACACAAATGTATTCGGATCACCAAAATTATTTAGTAAAACGTACCTGATCAATCCGAATCCATTTTCTTTAAGATGATGTATATGATCCACAATTCTTCAACTTCAATCTTCAAGACTCAAAACACTGAGTGTCAACTTGAGCTCTTGTTGAATCTTCTCTGAGTCTTTGATTGCTGATTGACAATTTGATCACTTCAAGACTCCGACTCAACTCACGAAATATGCCAACACAAAAAGCCGTAACAATCTCCCCTTTGGCAATTTCGTGACAAAACCCAAAATACATAAAACGCTCAAGACACTCATCTTAAACCAAAAAATCGAAACTCAATGTCATCACCAAAACATTGACTTTCTTTGCGTGAAAGATCCAATAAATAAAAATACATTTGAACCAGTCTTAGAACAAACTCTATGACTTAGGACTTGGAGTCTTAAAGTGATGTAGATCCTGCAAAACAAAACTCCAAACAAAATCAAAAGTCAGTCGTTAGAAATTAAATGTAAATCCTACATTTGATTCGTCCTTTTGGTTCTTTTTGTTTTTCGGCTCCTTTTTTCATCTTTTTCTTTTTCTCCCCCTATCTTGAGCATCTCAGTTCTCCCCCTATCTCTGTTCTCCCCCTTTTTATCACAAATTGTCAAACAGTGAATATAGGCAAAAAGAAATCACTAACACCATTAGTTCATAGAGAAAGAGAGATAAAAGCTCAGTTCCGGTATATAACAAAAACGCAGATTTCGTACCGGTACTCGAAGCAAAAATCAAAAAATTCTTGAAACAAATCCAAATTTTGAAATCTTTCAAATACCGATTTGTATTCCATCAAGAAAACAATTTAAGTGCTTGAAAATATTATGAGATCACATAGATGTCATTCAATCCAATTAATTTTACAAAAATTAAAAAGATTTACTCCGAAATCATGAAAAACAAAGATAAAACATTATAAACCGTTTTTCATGTTATATTCGTCAAACACAAGTCATCAAAAATAATCTTGAGATCCAAAGTCTATCAAGATGTAACGGATTTACAAAGATGACTTACAGAGATTTCCAAATGACATCAATTTGAATTTTACCCTTTAAATTGAGATAAGCACTAAAATACCTAAGGGTGGCTCTTTGAGCATCTTTCAACTATCCCACCTTATACCAACCAGGAGATTGTTCAAAATATAAGAACTTTGAATATGAATCCAAATGCTTCAACTAAAGTTTTCAAAAAAAATATTTTCAAGCATCCAAAACATGTGGTAGCTTCACACACAAACCGGACGACCGGGGTGGCAGCTCTTTCCAACATGTGGTGGTAGTTTTCACACTCCTTTCGGATGTAACTCTTTCCACATCTTTTGCAATTCATTTCATTACCCTTGTAAGAAAATACAATCTCTTATGTGAAAGAATTAAATCCCAAATTTTAGTCTATCGGTTGTCTCACGTTTATCACAAAGAATTCACACAACCGAGATAGATTAAGCATCTAAAGATCACACATGATTACTAAAATTTGATGAATATAATTATCAAAAACTCCTATAATGAAGTATCTTCAAGAATTATGATTATGGAGTAAAGTTGATAATTCATATAAAATTAAATTGGAGTGATTGAAAGTGAAACCCTTTTTATTCAATGCACTTGTTCGTTAAAACCTTTTGTTAAAAACAAAACATAAAAACGAAGAGCATTGAAAACATGTAATGCAGAGATTCAGAAAAATATGAAAGGAAAACCAATCAAAGCATTACATACAGTCATAAGCTATTTAGAACTTAAGACAAGGAAAGATATCACCTTTCCGAATCCAAAATCGTCGAATTTTGGGTTGTCTTGATTCATTGTGGTCGGGAGTTGATAGCTTTGACTGTTGATCCACCTTAGGTCTTTGCCTCGCAGTGATCCACTTGAATGATTGATGTTGTGGCTCGGACCTTTGGTGGGTTGAGTGAACTCCTTTGACTTGATGAGTCTTTTGATTCCGTTGAGTTCGCTCCGTAGATGAAGTTGCCGAAGAATTCTTCTTTCTCTTTTTAGGGCATGACTTCATCAAGTGTCCTTCAAGTCCACATTGGTGACAAGTTCTTCCTTTCAATTTAGTTGTGGAACTTGAAGCCTTCACAGTTTGGTTCTTTTTAAATCCCAAACCAACCTTGCTTGTTTGACCTAATCCGGACATACAATCAAATTCTTGGAACCGGTTGAAAGCCTTTGTATGTCGGATTTAAGTTGATGAACTTGCTTGGTCAAAGCTTGGTTGGTGACATGAATTTCCTCAAACTGTTTTTCTAGAAAATCAATCTTGTTAATATGGGAATTAACGACCGTTTCCGATTGATTTTTCTTTTCTTGGAGGATTTTATTATTATCCAATAAAAGCTCTCGTTCCTCCTCGAGATCATGAAGTTTGATCTTTAAAGCATGATTCTCGTCTTGAATCTCAAGTCGTTGCTTCCTCAACTTCTTATATGTTTGGCCATCTTCTTTGATTCCGCAAGAAGTTGTTGATATGCCTCAACGAGTTCTTCTTCGTCCGACTCCCCCTCACTTGATGACTCTCCGCCGGATGTTGATGTTTCATGCACAAAATCAAAGGAATAGAGTCAGTGATTAAAGATGATAAGCAAAAATTAGAAGAGGGAATTTGAGAGGCATGAAAGGCAACGACTTTTTCCTCTTTACTTGAGGTCGATTCATTAGAAGTAGAATCGTCCCAAGTTTTCGCTTGCAAAGCCTTTTTTTATATGATTTCGGAGAAGGACAATCCGTTGAAATATGGCCGTAGCCTTTGCATCTATAACATTGGATTTCCCCTTCGAATTCATCTTTTTCCTTAGAAGGTTTTGCAAGCTTTTGAGGTTAGAGGATTTAGAACCCGATGATCCTTTAGTTGGTTTCGAGGATGAAGATCCATCGGTTCGATTCTTCCAAAACTTCCGACGAAATTTCTTTACGATCCGCGCCAATTGTTCTTCAAAATCGGCAAAAGAGATTTCATCGTCGGAACTTGATTCGCTATCTTCTTCCTTTGTTGATTTGAATGCAATACCTGTAAGCTTAGAAGAAGACTTGGAAGAAACTTGATTAGTAGGAAAAGTCATTTCATAAGTTTGCAAAGCACCTACTAATTCCTCTACTCTCATCTCATCCGGATGACTAACGGTTTCAATGGCGGTAACCTTTGCCCTAAACCGTTCCGGAAGAGTCCGAAGTATCTTTCTTACAATTTTCGACTCCGGGATCTTTTCTCCTAAATTAGCACAAGTATTGATCACATCTTGAAGTCTAGTGTAATAATCTGTAAACAATTCATGCTCATCCATATGAATAGAGTCAAATTGACTTGTAAGCATCTGGAGCTTTTGAATTTTTACTAGATTAGTACCCTCATGTGTAATTTTGAGAATATCCCAAATTTCCTTCGCGGTTTCACACGCGGAAATTCGTGTGAACTCAGTCGAGGAAAGAGAATTAAATAAAGCGTTCATACCTTTCCCATTGTAAGAAGATCTTTCGAATTCCTCTTGGGACCATCTAGAGCGAGGTTTTGGGGTAGTAGAATTTTCTACTTCCTCAACAGGATGCACCCAACCGTATTCCACGGATTGCCATACCCGCTCATCAATTGCGATGAGAAAAGCTCTCATCCGCACTTTCTAATAAGCATAATTAGTCCCATCAAAAGAGGAGGCTATAAATATTACCACTTCCACCCGACATGATAGATAAACCAAAAATCCTCTCTGATACCACTTGTAGGTTTTATATATTATTTAAGGATCCAACGGATCTAAATGGTACTATCAAACACTAGAGGGGGGGTGAATAGGTGTAATACTTATAAAACCAATCTCAGTGCAAAATAAAAACCAATGCGGAAAATAAAAATAGCACACCGAGATATACATGGAAACTCCAATCCAGGAGAAAAACCACAGGACCAACACGCCAATAACAATCCACTAAGAAAAGAAGAATAACAAAGTGATTACCGACTCCACGGACTCAACCCCTCCTTCAACTTCTTCGACCTTGCGCTCAACGATTGCACGTCCACTGCACACGTTCGAATCCACGAACGCCATTCGAATCCACGAGCACACGTTCCGAATCCACGAAACGCCTTCAACACATCGAATCCACGATGCTACGCGAATCCACGACGCAAACGGTCCGATATAGAATATAGGCTTCGATGGTGATCCTTTGCTTAGATTATCATTGAGGAACCGTAGAAGAAATCTCTAAGCAAAGACTAGATCAATTCGACAAAAGATAGATCTTGGAAGAACCGTCGAATTGACCTAAAAGAGGCTATAAAAAAGAATGATAAAAAACTAGCCTCTAGGTTGCTCTCAAGTGTTTTATAAATTAATCGGTAGTTCTTGAGAAACGCTATGTGTCTATTTATAGTTAGAAACCTTTGGAAAGAGATAAGCATTAAAAACTGACTTAACAGAATTTTTCCCGCACGACGATCCGGACTGGATTGGCTGATCCGGACTGTCGTCTTTTTTTTTCGCAATTCCTAAAAAAACAAGGTTCGGGATCCGGACTGAAACATGAATCCGATCCGGACTGAAACAGGAATCCGATCCGGACTGGTTCAGGACTGGAATTCTGATCCGGACTATGAACATCCAATTTGTCCAGTTTTTGATTTTTAAGCAATGAAAACTTATCCAAGTGTTTCTAAACTACACAAATGATTCGGATCACAAAAATTATTTAGTTAAACGTAACTGATCAATCCGAATCCATTTCTTTAAGATTGATGTATATGATCCACAATTCTTCAACTCAATCTTCAAGACTCAAAACACTGAGGGCCAATCCAGCTATAAATATTGTCACGCCCCGGGGGCTATACTGCGCCCCGGCTCGCCGACAGATCCGCCGCCCATACGGGAAGCCCCGTATAGGCGTAGCTACTAACCTGCAAAGAAACATCTACACTAGCAGATATCAGAGCTGAAAGAGAAAAAGCTGGAATAAAATACATAAAATAACTACAACTCACAAATATACAGACCAACCTCACCAGAACACAAGAGTCTCTCAAAAAAGCAAGAAAGAAAGGTACAACTCAAAACCTCGCTACAAAAGTCACTCGACATAACACACACCAAAATAGTACTGGGGTACATCTACTCACACACTGAAGATGACAGGAGGGATCTATCTCGCGACTCCCTTACCTCGGTCTGAAGGAGCTGGATCAGCAATAGGAGCTGCAGGAACCGGAGCAGAAGTCCCTGGGGAGAAGACACCACGACGGTGTGAGAACTACATCCCACAGTAGTTCTCAGTGGGTGCCGCCAACAAGCCCGACGGCCTGCCCACTAGTCTACCAGAGGCATAAAGTAACATATGCAGTGCTGTAAGGAAAGCTGGGAAAAGTAACTCTACAGCTACTATGCCTCTATCTAGATTGCTCAACAGTGGAACAGAAAGAACATGATGCCACAACTAACTCTCCTCCTGATCACCGAATCACAACTGACTGCCTCATCGGGTCCAGTCAACCTCCTCCAACCTACTGCCGTTACGTCCCGGAGGAGCGGTCTTACGTAGGGCGTCCATGGCTGCCAACAAAAGCACAGCCATAGGGACAAATGCAACAACAAGTCGCGAAAGAACATCTCAAACTCACCGCTGGTACAACAACCCGGTCTCGCCTACTCCGGAGTGGTACTCGAGGGGAGCGACCCGCTCGAGTCAAAGTAACCCATAACCAGTATCTCTGTAAAGTATCTCTGTAAAGCTCAAATGTGGCTCATGCAGGCTATGATCCAAATCCTCGATCAACAAGATCGGCTAACAAACAAATCACTGACTCACTCACTAGCTGGAATCTACACAGCTAAGACTCACTGTCACTCTGACAGTTTTCCAAGAACCCAGATCTACCATCACTATCACTCTCCCAAAGAAATCAGATCTACAGACTGCTATCAACTCCACTCGGTCCCCAGACACGAGTGCAAATGCATCCCACAACCACCCGACCTCTCGGCCCACAACTCGGGTGAGGAAAAGCTAAGTCCATAGTGAAATGAAGTATCGTGATGTGGAATGTCTAGAGCAGTAAAAACCTAGCCCAAGTTGGAGTTTTCTACAGACTGGCTGAACATGATACATATGACAGGGGTGCTAGGTCAAGTTTCCAAGATTTCACTACTTAACATAAAGTAGGAATCAAAAGATTCATCAACTGATATACAAGATACAACATACAGTTTTACACATGCTAATACTCCAATTTCTAACATGCATGATCCTACACACATAGAATTAGTACACAGTCCAGAGTTCTTGGAAGCAAGGTCACCCACCTGAAAGTGCTAACTGCCCGGAATCGTACAGCTGAGAAGGCCCAAAACAGTCAAAACACAGATCCCACCAAGCCAACAACACGGTAGAAGTGCTCACAACCTCCTGGGTACAAACATACACCAAAATTACACTTTAATCCACACAAATTCCACATTCCCAAAATCTGTGGTGAACAGTCCCATTAACACGAAATTTTCACCTGAAAAACTTCCTCCAAAAATTCTAATAAAAATATGACGGCGATCCTCGCGAAGAGTAGATGTCGATAGAGTCCTAAAACGTCGAATTCCGATGTCCGGATGAGGAGATAAAAATCCGACAAGTAGGTGCTGTCCAATTCAACCAACAGTCACAAAGGGGGTCAAAAATGTACCCAAAACCCCTAAAAAACTCAGTTCCAGAAAAAGTGTCCAACACGGAAATTGTAGATTTACCTCTTACGAAACCGTCACCGCAGAAATTGTCCAAAAATAACGTCGGGGTAGCCCGGCAGACCTCCCAGACTAAACTGCAACGAAGATGGGCCTCCAATAGTAAATCGTCGCTCCGCACCCCGATGCAGAAGTTGCCGTCGTCGCGGCCTCCAAAAATTCTGAACTTTCGCAAAAAGATGCAAAGAGGGAGAGAAAGAAAATTGGTGAAGGGCTCCCAGCGAAAAGCTCTCGGGAAAAGCTCCAAAACGAGGCCCCATGAGGCCTTTTTATAGGCCTCACCCGGAAAAGCCAAAAAAACAAGTCAATGGGCTTTTGGGCCCAACTTTCGGGCGCCCGGTACTTTCGGGCGGCTACAGTGTTGGGCCGGCCCAACACTGTTCACGCCCGAATCCACCTGGTGTCGCCACGTGGCCCGCCGAACAGCAAACAGCTGTTCGGGCCATCCCCAGGCTGCCACGTGGCCCGCCCCCGCACAGTAAGGCGGTAGGCGCCCGCCAACCAGCGGGCGACGCGTGGCCACCCGGTTGACCCGCTGGCCGGCCGGCGGCCGCGCCGGGCGCGCGGCATGGCCCCGTCGTTCGCACGCGCCCCGAGGTACCAGCCCCGGCCCCGTGCACCGCGCACGGTGCGCCTGCGAATCAGAGGGTGACACGTGTCCACTACTCCCGGTCCACGCATTCCACTTCGGAATTCCGTGGACCGCGCCGCGTGCACCGACCAACCGGAGGCTGCCACGTGCCCCCGCCTTGGTCCATGCACCGCCGCGCTCACCCGGTAGACCGCGCGCCTTGCGCCCGCCAATCAGGCGGTGCCACGTGTCCATGCGCCGGGTCTGTGCACCCCGCCGCGCAGCTCTGTGGACCGCGCATCCTGAACCGGCCAATGACAGGCCGCCACGTGGCATCCCGGCGGTCTACGGCCCCTCCCATGCACCATTTTCCACTAAAAACTTCCGGGAGTCCGTTTTTGGGCATCCGGACTCAGAAACAAACAAGCAAATAGCCGTTTTCAAGCGTTTTTCCGTGCTGAATCCATTTCCGACCTCTGTTGGGCCTAATTCTTTTCCGAAATTTCGGCAAACTCAGCCGAAGGCCTACACAGCTAATAATAACACACAGGATCCATCTGTGGCATCCCATTGATGCACCATGGGCCAGATGCACCAACACTAGGTGCTCTAACAGTGGATTCATCGGAAGAACGTTGCATGGGAATCAGGGCCACTACATCCTCCCCCACTAAAAGAAAGTTTCGTCCCCGAAACAAAGTAAGGTAGAACAGGCGTACCTCAACCAGTAGTCTCGAATAGAAAAGGGTATGCAGATCTCATCTCTGTCTCTAGCTCCCAAGTAGCCTCTCGCTCTTCGTGATTGCTCCATAAGATCTTCACATACGGAATGGTCCGGTTGCGCAATTCCCTCACCTCACGAGCAAGAATCCGCAACGGCCGCTCCTCGTAAACCAGGTCCTCGCCGATCTCCAGAGAGGTGAAGCCAATCACGTGCGACGGATCAAACACATATCTCCTTAGAGCTGAGACGTGGAAAACATCGTGTACACCGGCCAAGCGTGGAGGAAGAGCAACTCTATAAGCCACAGGGCCTACCCTCTCAAGTACCTCAAAGGGTCCAACAAAACGGGGACTAAGCTTCCCACGCACTCCAAATCTCCGGACCCCTTTCGAAGGCGAGACCTTCAAGAATACATGGTCACCAATCTGAAACTCTAGGTCTCGCCGACGAGTGTCTGCATAACTCCTCTGGCGACTCTGGGCTACCTCAAGGTGTCGACGAACAACTCTGACTTTCTCCTCAGCCTCCAAAAGAAGATCTGGTCCCAAAGTCCTCCTCTCACCCACGTCACTCCAATACAAGGGTGACCGACACTTGCGTCCATACAACGCCTCAAACGGAGCCATCTGAATGCTCGCCTGATAGCTGTTGTTGTACGCAAACTCAACCAAAGATAAGTGTCGGTACCACCCCCCTCCAAAATCCATAACGCACGCTCTCAGCATATCCTCGAGGGTCTGTATAGTGCGCTCAGACTGGCCATCAGTCTGTGGGTGGAAAGCAGTGCTGAATCTGAGCTGGGTCCCCAAAGCCGACTGTAAACTCCCCCAGAATCGTGACACAAACCTCGGATCCTGATCTGAAACAATCGACGCAGGTACCCCGTGTAGCCTCACTATCTCGTCCAAATACAACTGTGCCAGACGCTCCAATGACCAAGTCATCTGAACAGGCAAGAAATGTGCAGATTTGGTGAGTCTATCTACAATAACCCAAATCGCGTCGGCTCCACTCTGCGCTCTCGGCAGCCCTGTAACAAAGTCCATGGTGATGTGGTCCCACTTCCACTCGGGAATTGGAAGACTTTGTAACTTGCCAGCAGGAACCCGGTGCTCTGCTTTCACTTGCTGGCAAGTTAAACAGTGAGCCACTAATCTTCCAATGTCCCGCTTCATTCCGGACCACCAAAAATGTGTCTTGAGGTCCTTATACATCTTAGTACCACCAGGATGAATGGTATAAGGTGTATAATGGGCCTCTCTCAAAATCTGGTCTCTGATCTCTGGATCCGAAGGCACACAAACTCGGTCCCTGTACCGCAGTACTCCCGAGCTATCCACTGAAAAATCCCCTATCTGATCTGCATGTATCTGGAATATGATCCTCTCCAAGTGGGGGTCCTCACTCTGCGTCTCCCTAATCCTGTCCAACAGAGTGGGCTGCAAGACCATAGACATCAGTCTAGCAGAGACCCCAGGGGATACAACCTCAATCTGGAGTCGCCTCAACTGCTCAATCAGTGGGGCCTGCTGTGTGACCAACATGCTCAAGCTCTGCACTGTCCTCCGACTCAAAGCATCTGCTACCACATTGGCCTTGCCGGGATGATAGAGGATACTCACATCGTAATCCTTCAGTAACTCCAACCACCGGCGTTGCCTCAGGTTCAGCTCCTTTTGAGTAAACAGATACTTTAAGCTCTTATGATCCGTGTAGATCTCACAATGCTCACCGTAGAGGTAATGCCGCCACAGCTTCAATGCAAACACCACAGCTACAAGCTATAAATCATGAGTAGGGTAATTCTTCTCATAATCCTTTAATTGCCGTGAAGCATAAGCAATTACCCTCCCATGCTACATCAAGACACAACCCAAACCGCTGTGCGAGGCGTCACTGTAAATCACGTAGCCATCTCCCATCACTGGCAGTGTAAGAACTGGTGCTGAAATCAGTCTCCTCTTCAGCTCCTCAAAACTCCGCTGACACTGCTCAGTCCAAATGAACCTCATCCCCTTCCTAGTCAAACAGGTCAGGGGAGTAGAGAGCTTCGCAAAGCCCTCTACAAACCGACGGTAGTAGCCTGCCAAGCCCAGAAAGCTCCGGACCTCCGTCACCGTCGTCGGTCTCGGCCAATCCCGAACTGTATCGATCTTCGTCGGGTCAACTGCCACTCCTGCGGCTGATACCAAGTGGCCCAAAAATGCAACCTCCCGAAGCCAAAACTCGCACTTCTTAAGCTTGGCATACAGCTTCTTCTCACGTAAAACCTGCAGCACTATCCTCAAGTGCTCCTCATGATCCACATCGCTCCGGGAGTAGATCAAGATGTCATCAATGAACACAACCACAAACAAGTCCAAGTACGGCTGAAATACCCGGTTCATCAAATCCATGAATGCAGCGGGGGCATTAGTCAAACCAAACGGCATAACCGTAAACTCATAATGCCCATACCGGGATCGAAAAGCCGTCTTGGGGATGTCCTCGGCCCTCACCCTCAACTGGTGGTAACCTGACTGAAGATCAATCTTCGAAAACACTGTGGCTCCCTGCAACTGATCAAATAAATCATCTATCCGTGGAAGGGGGTACTTGTTCCGGATGGTCACTTTATTCAACTCCCGATAATCCACACACAAACGAAGCGACCCATCCTTCCTCTTCACAAATAAAACTGGCGCTCCCCACGGAGAAACACTAGGCCTGACAAAGCCCCTGTCCATAAGATCCTGAAGCTGGGCCTTCAACTCCCTCAACTCGGCAGGTGCCATCCTATAAGGCGCCTTTGAGATTGGTGCGGTTCCCGGTACCACATCAATCACAAACTCCACCTCCCTCTCCGGCGGCATAGTCGTCAACTCAGGGGGAAACACATCTGGGAACTCGCGAACAATAGGAATATCCTCGAGTCCCAGTGCCGCCGTAGGCACCTCCACAATCGTTGCTAAGAAAGCGGTGCAGCCTCTACTAATCATCCGCCTAGCCCTCGCCGAAGAAACAGTCATCGCAAAGAAGGTGCTCTGGCAGCCTCTGAAAACGAACTCCTCCTGTCCAGGCTCGCGGAGGGTCACCGTCCTCTCTCTGCAGTCTATAGTAGCATAGTACCTCGACAACCAATTCATACCGAGCACGACGTCGAAATCCTGGAGCTGCCGCAAGACAAGCAAGTCTGCCGGCAAAATCCAGGATCCCAACTGCACAGGGCAATCCCTACAATACTCCTCGACATGCAAGACATGATCTGGTAACTGAACCTCTAATGCATGCGATAAAGAAACTACCTCTATACCATGTAGGGATGCAAATGCTCTACTGATAAAAGAATGCGATGCACCGGTATCAAAGAGAGTACGAGAACGAACTGCAGAAATTGAAATAATACCTGCGACGACACGCTCTGCTGCTGTAGCATCCTCTACCTGAGCGGCATAGACTCGACCGCTCGGTGCCGGGGGATGTCGCTCTGGCTGTCGCGAGGACGATGAAGCAAAGTCTGGCCTACCGGAGGCCGCCGAAGGTCCTGCTGACTGACGAGGAATGAAGGATGCAGAAGCTGATGAAGGAGCTGGGTAACCTGCCCTGGGGCACGCCCTCGCGAAGTGACCGGTCTGCCCGCAACGGAAGCAACGGCCCTGACTCTGCGGGCACTGGGCCGGTGGGTGCGGTCCTCCACAAATGACACAACGATCAGGGCGCGGCTGTCGTGAAGTCTGCTGCTGCTGCGAAGACTACTACTGCTGCGAAGACTGCTGCTGTCGAGGTGGTCGACGCTGCTGCTGCTGGAACTGACGAGATGCCCCAGATCTCTGCCGCCCCTGATACCCCCGTCCCTGAGAGTGGAAACGGGGAGGTCTCGGGGGTCCCTGTCTACTCGACTGCCCCTCCTCCAACAGCGCCGGGCGCTTTGCCCCAGGAGTCACTACGGGGGCTGGAGCCACCTCTGCCATCACGACCTCACCACTCTCCACATAAAGTGCCTGCTCCATCGAGGCCCCCAAAGTCTGTAATCTGCGGGAGCGGACCAACTGATAAATGTCCCGACGCAACCCTCTCTCGAACATGTAGATCCGGTGGGTCTCATCTCTGGCCACGTGGGGCATACAAGCTAACAGCCGATTGAAATCGGCTATGTACACGTGTACGGGCCTATCTCCCTGGCGGAGATTCCTCAGCTGCTCCTCCAAACTCTGTCGAACACTCTCGGGAAAGAAGGCCCCAAGATGCATACCGCGAAACTCTGCCCATGAGATAAACTGGGTCCCAGGCGGACCTGCGGGTCGCACACGCCGCCACCATGCCTCGGCGTTGCTCTCCAGAAAATGAGTAGCCAACAGAACTCGAAACCTCTCATCAATAAAAAGGCTCTCGAAATGGCGCTCCATGGCCGTAACCCAAGACTCCGCCGCCCACGGCTCAGCACTCATACCCGAAAAGCGGGGTGGATCAAACTTGCGAAACCTCATCAAAAGATCCACCATCACCCGCTGGTCTGCCAAGGTCAAAGATCCCGTCGTCCCAGACGGTGGCCTACTGGAAACTGGCTCAGCCGGAACTGCTGGTGCAGGCTGCACAACCGAGGGTGCCACAACAGGGGAAGAAGGCACCGGTGAACTCTCAGGGGGTGCTACCGCCGGCTGCGCTCTCTGCTCCAACAAGAGCGTCAACCGACTCACAGCCTCCTCCTGGCGTCGAGACGCCTCAGCCAACTGTGCCATCTGGGCACGGAGCTCCAGAACCTCGCTCTGCTGTCCCTGCCCCGAGTCCTCCTGCTCGGGCTCAGAGGACGAAGGCTGCGAACGCGTCACCATCGAGCGTCGAGGAGGCATCCCCACCTGAGGGACAAGACAAACAGTCAGAACCCAAATCATCTCTCGACCCAATCTAGCGAAAGTCAGAAGGCATGTCCCCCTTCCAGAAGTACTATGTTGTCTGCAGCCAACATAGTTGCCACCGAAGGAAGACATGTCAATCACTCATCCCGAACCGCTCGGGAGAGTTAGAAATCCAATCAGGACTCTCGCTAAAATCACGGCTCTCACGCGAGTCATCCTAGGGTCCAACCACAAGCCTAGGGTTCCTAAGTCCTCCAAGACCTACATCCTAGGCTCTGATACCACTCTAATCTGTCACGCCCCGGGGGCGATACTGCGCCCCGGCTCGCCGACAGATCCGCCGCCCATACGGGAAGCCCCGTATATGCGTAGCGACTAACCTGCAAAGAAACATCTACACTAGCAAATATCAGAGCTGAAAGAGAAAAAGCTGGAATAAAATACATAAAATAACTACAACTCACAAATATACAGACCAACCTCACCAGAACACAAGAGTCTCTCAGAAAAGCAAGAAAGAAAGGTACAACTCAAAACCTCGCTACAAAAGTCACTCGACATAACACACACCAAAATAGTACTGGGGTACATCTACTCACACACTAAAGATGACAGGAGGGGATCTATCTCGCGACTCCCTTACCTCGGTCTGAAGGAGCTGGATCAGCAACAGGAGCTGCAGGAACCGGAGCAGAAGACCCTGGGGAGAAGACACCACGACGGGTGTGAGAACTACATCCCACAGTAGTTCTCAGTGGGTGCCGCCAACAAGCCCGACGGTCTGCCCACTAAGTCTACCAGAGGCATAAAGTAACATATGCAGTGCTATAAGGAAAGCTGGGAAAAGTAACTCTACAGCTACTATGCCTCTATCTAGATGCTCAACAGTGGAACAGAAAGAACATGATGCCACAACTAACTCTCCTCCTTGATCACCCAATCACAACTGACTGCCTCATCGGGTCCAGTCAAACCTGCGCCAACCTACTGTCGTTACGTCCCGGAGGAGCAGTCTTACGTAGGGCGTCCATGGCTGCCAACAAAAGCACAGCCAGAGGGACAAATGCAACAACAAGTCGTGAAAGAACATCTCAAACTCACGCCGGTACAACAACCCGGTCTCGCCTACTCCGGAGTGGTACTCGAGGGGAGCGACCCGCTCGAGTCAAAGTAACCCATAACCAGTATCTCTGTGGTGACCCAGACCTTTGCTGGGCTTCTTCAGTGTGACCAGCAGCTTCTGGAAGCCTACGTGGCTTGTCGGCGGTGTTCGCGCGCCTATTTGGACACAAGAGATGGACCCTGTGAGCTTTGGTTGGCTGTATTGGCCTTCGGCTGCTTTTGTCGAATTTTAGGAAGGATTTTGGCCAAACAGAGGGTGGATTTGGGTTCTGTGCGGAAAAACGCTTGGAAATGGCTTTTTGTTTGCTTAATTCTGAGTCCGGATGCCCAAAAGCGGGCTCCCGGAAGTTTTGGCAGTTTTTGGGGTTTGCGGGAGCCTCCGGCAAATTATAGGTTTGGAATTTGGCAAAATGGACACCGTTTTTGGAATCAGCGCGCGAAAACGGTCAAGATGGGCTATTTGCTTGATGTTGTTGGGTTGGCGGTTACTGTTCATGCCGGAACAGTACTTCCGGCGATCACCGGCGGCGGCTGGCGGCGGCGGGCAGCGGCGGAAGGCGGCGGAAGGCGCTCGGGTAGGCGGCGCGCGGCCGCGGGCAGGCGCACAGGGGCGGCGGGCAGGCGCGCGGTCCACCGCGGAGGTTGTGCACCGGGGGCGGGCCACGTGGCGCTCTCCTGGTTGGCCGGTTCAGCAGGCGCGGTCCACTGAATTTTGGTCCGGGTGCACGGTAGACCGGGTGGACACGTGGCGAGAGGTGATTGGTTCGGTGTTGTGCTCCCGGTCCACACAACCTGTGGAGTCGTTGGCCGGGGCAGGTGCCGTACGCCCGGGGCAGGTGGCCGTACGGCCGGGTCAGCCGCGACGTGCGCGGGTCCACGGCGCGACGTGCGCGGTGCACGGGTTGCCGGGCCACGTGTCGCGTCGCCATTCGCGGGCGCAGGTGCACCGGGTGCAGTGGGGCCCGGGGGAGTAGTGGACTGGGCTGTGTGGTGGACCGGGCCGCACTGTGCGCGCCCGAAAGTTGTGGGCCGGGCCGCACTGTGCGCGCCCGAAAAGTTTCGGGCGCCCGGAAAATCGGACAAAATGGGAATTTTCCCAATTGTTTTCTTCAGCCTATAAATAGGCAGCCCGAGCCCTATTTCTGCCCTTTTTCTCTCAGCCCTTTCAAGATCTCCCCGAGCTCCCTTCTTGGAAGTTTTTCACCTCTAAGTGCTTGATCTTCCTGCCAAGTTCTAGGATTTTTGAAGGCACGAATCCCGAGGTTCCCCATTTTACGTGCGGCGCGACGTTGCTTTCTAGTGTTCTTCTTCGGCGCAGCAGCAGTGTTTTAGCTCCCCTGGGCTACCCCGAGATCCTTTTTCTGTGATTTTTGCGCTGACGGACTCCTAAGAGGTAGGAATTCATCTTTCGTTTTGATCGCGCTTTCCCGTTTCGAGTTTTGGCACGGATCCCGAGGCAACACTGTGACCCATTTTCTGTTTGGCTTTGTGGGACTGCATCGAGGTGTTTTGGCCATATCTTTGCGCACGAGCGTCAGCTGGAAACAAGCTTATACAACTTTTCATCTTCAGATCGCAAGGAACGTGCTCGTATTTTTCCTGGATTTTTCTGAGATTTCATCAGAGGTGAAAATTACTGTTTTCTCAGTGAACAGTGTACAGTTTTAACACAGATTTTTGTATGAGTGTACCCCCTTGCCGAATTTTTATCTTGACTTACCGAACTCCGATTTGGGCGTGCAAGGTACCGTTGCGAAGCTATCGACGCGAGGATCGCTGTGGTATTTTTCTTGGAATTTTCTGGGCACTTTCTGCAGGTGATAATTTAACAGTTTCGGGACTGTTGTTGTATGGGATTATAAGAGTTATATTTGGGAGCCTTAGTGTAATTAGTGAGCTTTGTATTGTGCCAGGAGAGTTACGGGTGTGCTGAACTTATTGGAGCAAGGGATTAGAGTTATCTGGTGTTTTCAGCTGTTGGGCTTTGGACAGTCAGCTTTTCAGGTGGGTGCCTTATTCCGGAACCGGTGGACGGTTTCTCTATATTGTTATATGTTAGCATTGCATGCAGGTGTACGGTACAATAACTGAAATTGGTCGGTAAGTTTAACAGTGAGGATTCTATGGAAATTGCAAGTGAATTTCTCATAGTATGACAATGGTATAATCAAATATTCATGTTGGTGATTAGTGGAAGCCCACCTAAGGCAAGGTTACCATATCAGGATTAATTATCATGCCATATTAGCACATAACCTTTATAAGGCTGGTTTATGCATTGGGATAGGATTATGTAGTTATGTGCAGGTTCTACTCCAAGGAGTGATTATGGATCGAAAATCAGTGGACAGGTATGGTCATTGCTAATTCTGGCATGAGGTTTATTTTCTTTATCCTTCTTAAGGACAAATGCATGCTTGTATGGACATATGTGTATGAACATATAGTTAGGCCCATCTTTTACTGCTGCACTACATATTGGAATTTGACTTAGGAGAAACCATGATTGCTTTCTTTCTCCTTTTTATTTAGACTTTTTGAGTCATGTTGCTCGGGTTCGAGCAGAGGTTTGGGATGGTGTAGCTGGGACCATAGGGTCAGAGACAGGGTGTGCTTGATGTTGGATTGTGGGTTATTGCGGCAACCGCGGACAGTAGGCGGTTGACCGGATCTTGATTTATTTACCCAATTGTGGATTGTGGGTTATTGCGGCAACCGCGGACAGTAGGCGGTTGACCGGATCTTGATTAATTTACCCAATTGTGGGTTGTGGGTTATTGCGGTGACCGCGGACTTTGGGCGGTTGACCGGATGTTGACTATTGCATCAGATTGGGTATCAGATTTGTTCTAGTGGATGGTGTTTCCCACTTTTTGAGTATTATTGCATCAGATCGGGGTTTTGTTAGTGGACGGAGTTTCCCACTTTGATCATAGTCTTGATCCAGTCCTGCTATTATGAGACAGTGGTTACAGAGATACTCGATACAGTGATGCTTGATACAGTGATACTTTACCTCGTGTGGGTCGCTCCCCTCGAGTGCCACTCCGGAGTAGGCTTTCCACGGTGCAGAGCGCCGGGCACCATGCTGGGTTTTGAGTCCTTGGGACTCCTTTGCTTCGGTGTTATGCGTAGGCTGGCATACCCGTCGCGGTCAGAGCAGAGGGCAGTACCAGTGATTACTGGTCTATCAATTGGGTTTATTCAGTCAGATACTTTTGTTACACTCGTGCCTGGGGGACCGAGTGGAGTCTAGTAGCTGTGTTTAGACCAGTGCTAGTATTGTTGGGAACCGTTCGGGGTTTGACGGTGGTCCCGTGGTCGTTGTGAGTTCTTTGACCCTTGTGTGAGAGGTTGAGCATCTTGAGTCTTTCCGTTCTGAGAGACGAGAGGGCATGGATTTGACTATAGCCTGCATGAGCCACTACTCGATAGCGAGTCAGTCCGTTTGGACGCCCTACGTAATTCCTGCCCGTCAGCGGGAGGTGGTTGTAGGTGGGCGCAGGTTTGACTGGACCCGATGCGGCAGTCAGCTCGATTGGGTCGATTGAGCATCTCGTGTGCGAGTGTTGCATATCTTCATCAGAGTTGCCCCATTTGAGCATTTGGTTAGAGGCATGGTAGCTGTAGAGTGTTTCCAGCTTCTTCTTTCAGTTTTACTGCATCGGTTATCTTTTGCCTCTAGTAGTCTTGGTGGGCAGATCGTCGGGCCTTGTGGCGATACCCACTGAGAACTCCCTTATTGCGAAGTTCTCACGCCCGTTGGGGTTTTCCCCCTTTTGTCCTTTCTCCTCTTTGTTTTGCAGAGTCTTGGCGGGTGTTGCCGTTCTGTGGTTGCTGTGCGTGGTGAGGGAGTAGCGAGCTAGATCCAGACCCATCTTTGGAGAGTAGCGGTACCCCCTTTGGAGGAGATCTTCAGTATAGTCGGTAGAGTGGTATTTATTTCCTCTTTTGAGAGACTGATGTAGTGAGGATATGATGTATTGAGAGCTTGTACACTGATGTTTTATTTGAGATATCTCCCTGTTGAGCTATGAGTTTTGTACTCGAGGTTATTGTATGATTATCTTTTTGGGAGAGGGACCTTGTTGTTTTATCTTCAGTTGTACAGTGGTTGATTTTATTTCTATAGCAGTTTTATCTTTTAGCTCTGATATCTGTTAGCTGTAGCTCTTTTGCAGGTAGGACGCTTCGCCTATGCGGGTTGGCATAGGTGGCGGATCTGTTGGCGAGCCCGGGTCGCAGTTTCGACCCCGGGGCGTGACAGATTAGGTGGTATCAGAGCCTAGGTTGTAGGTCATGGTGGACTTAGAAACCCTAGGCTTGTGGTTGGACCCTAGGATGACTTCGTGAGAGTCGTGATTTGTAGCGAGAGTCCTGATTGAGTTTTACACCTCTCCCGAGGGACGGGATGAGTGATTGGCATGTTTATTCTCCTAAGTAGTTATGTTGGCTGCAGACAACATAACGCTATGGAATGGGTGACATGCTCTAGACTTTCGCTGGATTGGGTCGAGCGTTGTTGTGTGCTGATTTGTGGTTTCGTCGTGGCGAGCGGTGTCTCCCCGACGCTGGGTTTGGGACCCTTGTGCATCCTGTCATGGCAGTTGAGCTTGAGCGGTTGGTTTTGGGCCGGATACCCGGATTGAGGTCAGAGAACTCCGGACCCAGATGACAGGATTGTCAGAGGCATATCAGCGGCAGAGTGAGCAGCTAGTTTGGTGACGCAGTTGTCAGAGCAGTGGGCGGCCTGACAGTACTTTTCTTCTGAGACCACCAGGATGTAGTATCCTCAGCGGCAGGGATTTCTGTAGTGCCAATAGAGCGAGTGGCCCCCTCCGTGCCAATGTTTATGCCAAGGCACTGAGGTAGGGTGGATGGTTGACAGCAGAGGAGCTGTGGGGCATGTTTGATTGAGTGAGCCAGACTTGGCAGATGAACCACCCCGACTCGTAAGATTGAGCTTGGAGCCTTTGGAGGCAGAGTTGTGGTTGGGGGTGATGGAGTGATCAATTGAGAGCCTCCCTGTGCTAGAGAGTTTATGCAGTTGTTGAACTGGCGCTCCAGGTTTCGAGGGACGAGGCACATAGGATAAGTGAGATTGGGAGTGGATTGCGCCAGGATACTCCTTAGTTTCTTTTCGGTCCCTCCTGTTCGGGTTTTGGACTGTGGATGCCTCGTCGGAGTAGGCATTGTGTTTGGAGCTGGACACTGCAGTTCCTTGGACGGGGATCTGCCGCTAGAGGCGAGTTCTGGAGGGAGGCGCTTGGCGCTAGGTGATGGAGGACAGATCGGCAGGCAGAGGCATTTTCGTTTTGCTTTCCTGGGTGGTGGATATCCTTGTGGATGGTTAATGCAAAGCTTACCCAAGGGAATTCTACCCTTTGTGATTTATCATTTGCATATTTTGAATGTATTATTTGGGATTGAGGGGTGAGCTTAGTAAGGATAATTGTATAAGGAATTGCATGAATCAATTGTGCTTGGTCGTATGACGATGATACCCAGGTGGATTTCTGAGACGTCAGGGGTTGGGTGGACCCCGATGACAGCAACAACCCTTTCATCAGAGTGGCGCAGCGGTAGCGTGGATTGGTTGTTTGCGAGAGACCACGTTCGGCATCTCAGTGTGAGCATGGACAGAGGTCGTGCTCCCTTTGTGATTGGTCTAGATATTTTGGCAGGCTGAGCGACGACCACTTGCATCGAGCGGATGAATCTGTGCCGCCCGGTTGGAGGGCGCCACGGTAGTGGATTGAGTTGTCGCAGGTGTGATTTCTTCACAGCAGTCGGAGTTAGGACATGTTGCGTTCCTGCATGGGCTAGCGGTAGAGTCGTTACCACTTGCACTTGAGGTACAGGTTACTGTTGGCATTGTGCAAGTGGAGGAGGCTTGTCCAGTGCAGCAGAGGCCGTAAGTTATGCCGGCAGACTTATTGGTTTCTACGGCAGCTCAGTGTTATGACCCAGTGCTTGGGATCGGTTGGCATAGTGCCACAGGATGTTTGACTGCTGAGAGAAAGGACTTTGACTTTCTGCGAGGCGGATAATGGAAGGCATTTTGTTTGTTGAGACTTTTTGAGCACACAGGTTACAGCGTCCGTGTGAGAGGTGCCTACGGCGGCAGCGGGACTTAAGGATGTCCCTATTGTCCATGAAATCCCAGGTGTAAGTCCACCTAAGCCGATGATTAGGCCGCCAGAAAGGAAGATTAAGATTGCGATTGACGTGATTCTGGAAACCGCGCCAACTTCATTAGCCCCTCATTGGATACCGCCTTTAGAGCTACGAGAGTTGAGTTCTTAGGTGCGTGGATTTGATGGATAGAGGGTCTGCTTGACCTAGTGCCACGTCGTTGATACACGACGGTGAGAGCCCTTTGGGATTGGAGTCCAGGCAGGTCCAGGTATTATTTAGAACCTTTTGAAGGAGCTATATTCCGGCAGATATTGTGTGATGCCTGCGCCAATTTGGAATTTCAGCTGAGGGCATTGTCTAGATGGTGTTCAGGACACAGTAGGGGCATTACGAGTACAGTGAAGCCAATGGATTGACTAATGCCCTGTTGCCTCTAGATTGAGGAATTTTGTATTTCTGTTGGCCTTGAACGGCTGGTTAGCGGCATCCTCCAGGGATATTTTGGTTTTACCCCCTCCCTGAGTGGTTTAGAGCTTGTGCAGCATTTGTAGATGGTGTGTCAAGATCTGTGAGGAAGGAGCCCTATGCCTAGTCGTTGTGGCACAAGCTTCAGCTTCGAGAGCTTATCTTCCTGGATTACTTTTTCTAGCCGAAGAGGCGGCGGTGGAAATTCGGCCAAGTGGATGCTATTTAAGACTAGCGGAGATCGACGGTCCTTGTTGGGGTAAGGAGTTTTAGACCGGATAGTGCTAGCGGGGCTTGATGAGCGGATGATGAGATTGGTACCAGCGTCGATTTTAACCTTGTCAGTGGTGGGTGATGGATTTGCGAGTTATAGTGATACCTCCCGTAGTGGCTGTAGAGCCACCATTGGATTTTGTGAGCATCCAGTGTCACCCCGACAGAGCCACTGTGGTGGCGGATGCCTGGAGCAGAAGAGCTATTTGGGAGTCGAGTTTGACGGTTCCATAGCTGGCACTGTGTGGGGCCATTCTGGTGTGCAGAGTTTGAGTTTGTGTCCCAGAGGATCCCTTTTGATGTGAGGCTGCGGCTGAGCAATCCACTTAGGTGGTTGAGTTTTGAGGGCGACCGAGTGTGAACCCCTGCTTGTTTGGGCCCCTTTTTCTGTGCAGGTGTTTGTGTGGTTGTGTTTCGGGTCGCTTGGGTTGAGCTGGCTCTTGGGAGTGATTTTAGAGCGTGTTACTCAGGCTGTTCGTTCCTTTCCCCCAGTCTTTTGTTGGTGTTTGGAGGTTTTTCTGCGTCTCAGCTCAAGAGTGTTATGTTTTGGACCCCTCACCCGTGATTGACTCGTTCCTTTTGGGGTCTGTGAGAGTTTGGAGTACGAGGGACGCCCGTTGCGAATTCCGACTCGTGAGGTGAGGGAATTGCGCAATCGGGCTATGCCGTACTGGTTGTTGCTGTTGTTGTTGCTGAGGAGTAATCACGGGGAGTGATTGGTGACTTGGGAGCTGGAGACGGCGGTGTTGAATTTTGACCCCTGGTTTTTGAGACTCCCTGGGAGTTGCCTTAGTTTCGGGGACGAAACTTTCTTTTAGTGGGGGAGGATGTGGTGACCCAGACCTTTGCTGGGCTTCTTCAGTGTGACCAGCAGCTTCTGGAAGCCTACGTGGCTTGTCGGCGGTGTTCGCGCGCCTATTTGGACACAAGAGATGGACCCTGTGAGCTTTGGTTGGCTGTATTGGCCTTCGGCTGCTTTTGCCGAATTTTAGGAAAGGATTTTGGCCAAACAGAGGGTGGATTTGGGTTCAGTGCGGAAAAACGCTTGGAAATGGCTTTTTGTTTGCTTAATTCTGAGTCCGGATGCCCAAAAGCGGGCTCCCGGAAGTTTTGGCAGTTTTTGGGGTTTGCGGGAGCCTCCGGCAAATTATAGGTTTGGAATTTGGCAAAATGGACACCGTTTTTGGAATCAGCGCGCGAAAACGGTCAAGATGGGCTATTTGCTTGATGTTTTGGGTTGGCGGTTACTGTTCATGCCGGAACAGTACTTCCGGCGATCACCGGCGGCGGCTGGCGGCGGCGGGCAGCGGCGGAAGGCGGCGGAAGGCGCTCGGGCAGGCGGCGCGCGGCCGCGGGCAGGCGCACAGGGGCGCGGGCAGGCGCGCGGTCCACCGCGGAGGTCGTGCACCGGGGGCGGGCCACGTGGCGCTCTCCGGTTGGCCGGTTCAGCAGGCGCGGTCCACTGAATTTTGGTCCGGGTGCACGGTAGACCGGGTGGACACGTGGCGAGAGGTGATTGGTTCGGTGTTGTGCTCCCGGTCCACACAACCTGTGGAGTCGTTGGCCGGGGCAGGTGCCGTACGCCGGGGCAGGTGGCCGTACGGCCCGGGTCAGCCGCGACGTGCGCGGTCCACGGCGCGACGTGCGCGGTGCACGGGTTGCCGGGCCACGTGTCGCGTCGCCATTCGCGGGCGCAGGTGCACCGGGTGCAGTGGGGCCGGGGGAGTAGTGGACTGGGCTGTGTGGTGGACCGGGCCGCACTGTGCGCGCCCGAAAGTTGTGGGCCGGGCCGCACTGTGCGCGCCCGAAAAGTTTCGGGCGCCCGGAAAATCGGACAAAATGGGAATTTTCCCAATTGTTTTCTTCAGCCTATAAATAGGCAGCCCGAGCCCTCTTTTCTGCCCTTTTTCTCTCAGCCCTTTCAAGATCTCCCCGAGCTCCCTTCTTGGAAGTTTTTCACCTCTAAGTGCTTGATCTTCCTGCCAAGTTCTAGGATTTTTGAAGGCACGAATCCCGAGGTTCCCCATTTTACGGTGCGGCGCGACGTTGCTTTCTAGTGTTCTTCTTCGGCGCAGCAGCAGTGTTTTAGCTCCCCTGGGCTACCCCGAGATCCTTTTTCTGTGATTCTTGCGCCGACAGACTCCTAAGAGGTAGGACTTCATCTTTCGTTTTGATCGCGCTTTCCCGTTTCGAGTTTTTGGCACGGATCCCGAGGCAACACTGTGACCCATTTTCTGTTTGGCTTTGTGGGACAGCATCGAGGTGTTTTGGCCATATCTTTGCGCACGAGCGTCAGCCGGAAACGAGCTTATACAACTTTTTCATCTACAGATCGCAAGGAACGCGCTCGTATTTTTCTTGGATTTTTCTGAGATTTCATCAGAGGTGAAAATTACTGTTTTCTCAGTGAACAGTGTACAGTTTTAACACAGATTTTTGTATGAGTGTACCCCCTTGCCGAATTTTTATCTTGACTTACCGAACTCCGATTTGGGCGTGCAAGGTACCGTTGCGAAGCTATCGACGCGAGGATCGCTGTGGTATTTTTCTTGGAATTTTCTGGGCACTTTCTGCAGGTGATAATTTAACAGTTTCGGGACTGTTGTTGTATGGGATTATAAGAGTTATATTTGGGAGCCTTAGTGTAATTAGTGAGCTTTGTATTGTGCCAGGAGAGTTACGGGTGTGCTGAACTTATTGGAGCAAGGGATTAGAGTTATCTGGTGTTTTCAGCTGTTGGGCTTTGGACAGTCAGCTTTTCAGGTGGGTGCCTTATTCCCGGAACCGGTGGACGGTTCTCTATATTGTTATATGTTAGCATTGCATGCAGGTGTACGGTACAATAACTGAAATTGGTCGGTAAGTTTAACAGTGAGGATTCTATGGAAATTGCAAGTGAATTTCTCATAGTATGACAATGGTATAATCAAATATTCATGTTGGTGATTAGTGGAAGCCCACCTAAGGCAAGGTTACCATATCAGGATTAATTATCATGCCATATTAGCACATAACCTTTTATGAGGCTGGTTTATGCATTGGGATAGGATTATGTAGTTATGTGCAGGTTCTACTCCAAGGAGTGATTATGGATCGAAAATCATGGACAGGTATGGTCATTGCTAATTCTGGCATGAGGTTTATTTTCTTTATCCTTCTTAAGGACAAATGCATGCTTGTATGGACATATGTGTATGAACATATAGTTAGGCCATCTTTTACTGCTGCACTACATATTGGAATTTGACTTAGGAGAAACCATGATTGCTTTCTTTCTCCTTTTTATTTAGACTTTTGAGTCATGTTGCTCGGGTTCGAGCAGAGGTTTGGGATAGTGTAGCTGGGACCTTAGGGTCAGAGACAGGGTGTGCTTGATGTTGGATTGTGGGTTATTGCGGCAACCGCGGACAGTAGGCGGTTGACCGGATCTTGATTTATTTACCCAATTGTGGATTGTGGGTTATTGCGGCAACCGCGGACAGTAGGCGGTTGACCGGATCTTGATTAATTACCCAATTGTGGGTTGTGGGTTATTGCGGTGACCGCGGACTTTGGGCGGTTGACCGGATGTTGACTATTGCATCAGATTGGGTATCAGATTTGTTCTAGTGGATGGTGTTTCCCACTTTTTGAGTATTATTGCATCAGATCGGGGTTTTGTTAGTGGACGGAGTTTCCCACTTTGATCATAGTCTTGATCCAGTCCTGCTATTATGAGACAGTGGTTACAGAGATACTCGATACAGTGATGCTTGATACAGTGATACTTTACTCGTGTGGGTCGCTCCCCTCGAGTGCCACTCCGGAGTAGGCTTTCCACGGTGCAGAGCGCCGGGCACCATGCTGGGTTTTGAGTCCTTGGGACTCCTTTGCTTCGGTGTTATGCGTAGGCTGGCATACCCGTCGCGGCAGAGCAGGCAGTACCAGTGATTACTGGTCTATCGATTGGGTTTATTCAGTCAGATACTTTTTGTTACACTCGTGCCTGGGGGACCGAGTGGAGTCTAGTAGCTGTGTTTAGACCAGTGCTAGTATTGTTGGGAACCGTTCGGGGTTTGACGGTGGTCCCGTGGTCGTTGTGAGTTCTTTGACCATTGTGTGAGAGGTTGAGCATCTTGAGTCTTTCCGTTCTGAGAGAGAGAGGGCATGGATTTGACTATAGCCTGCATGAGCCACTACTCGATAGCGAGTCAGTCCGTTTGGACGCCCTACGTAATTCCTGCCCGTCAGCGGGAGGTGGTTGTAGGTGGGCGCAGGTTTGACTGGACCCGATGCGGCAGTCAGCTCGATTGGGTCGATTGAGCATCTCGTGTGCGAGTGTTGCATATCTTCATCAGAGTTGCCCCATTTGAGCATTTGGTAGAGGCATGGTAGCTGTAGAGTGTTCCAGCTTCTTCTTTCAGTTTTACTGCATCGGTTATCTTTTGCCTCTAGTAGTCTTGGTGGGCAGATCGTCGGGCCTTGTGGCGATACCCACTGAGAACTCCCTTATTGCGAAGTTCTCACGCCCGTTGGGGTTTTCCCCCTTTTGTCCTTTCTCCTCTTTGTTTTGCAGAGTCTTGGCGGGTGTTGCCGTTCTGTGGTTGCTGTGCGTGGTGAGGGAGTAGCGAGCTAGATCCAGACCCATCTTTGGAGAGTAGCGGTACCCCCTTTGGAGGAGATCTTCAGTATAGTCGGTAGAGTGGTATTTATTTCCTCTTTTGAGAGACTGATGTAGTGAGGATATGATGTATTGAGAGCTTGTACACTGATGTTTTATTTGAGATATCTCCCTGTTGAGCTATGAGTTTTGTACTCGAGGTTATTGTATGATTATCTTTTTGGGAGATGGAACCTTGTTGTTTTATCTTCAGTTGTACAGTGGTTGATTTTATTCTATAGCAGTTTTATCTTTTAGCTCTGATATCCGTTAGCTGTAGCTCTTTTGCAGGTAGGTCGCTTCGCCTATGCGGGTTGGCATAGGTGGCGGATCTGTTGGCGAGCCCGGGTCGCAGTTTCGACCCCGGGGCGTGACAGTACTCTGTAAAGTAGCTTGAACTCAAACTGTTTTGCTCATGAATTTTAAGAACCATGTTTCTTCCTCATCGTGAGTCGGCGATGTCTGTTCTGACTCACTCACTAGCTGGTTCTACAAGCTGAGCTCCTGTCAATGTTTCAGTTTCAAGAACCCAAAAAACCATCACTATCACTCTCCAAAGAAACTCAATCTACAGACTGCTATCAACTCCAACGCGCCCCAGAACACCGGTGCAAAGTATCCCCAACACCGACCTTCTTTGGCCCACAACGCGGCCACAACCACCAGGCGAGGAAAAGCTAAGTCCATAGTGCAAATGAAGTAGGATCGTGATGTGGATGTCTAGAGCAAGTAAAAACCTAGCCCAAGTTGGAGTTTTCTTCAGGACTGGTGAACATGATACATATGACCAGGGGTGCTAGGTCCAAGTTCCAAGATTTCACTACTTACATAAAGTAGGAATCAAAAGATTCATCAACTGATATACAAGATACAACATACAGTTTTAACATGCTAATACTCCAATTTCTAACATGCATGATCCTACACACATAGAATTAGTACACAGTCCAGGTTCTTGGAAGCAAGGGTCACCCACCTGAAAGTGCTAACTGCCCGGAATCGTACAGCTGAGAAGGCCCAAAACAGTCAAA
>JAQNDB010003652.1:0-28191 GCA_029204045.2 Tillandsia leiboldiana
CCAAATCCTCAAATCTTGAGACAATAGGGCATGAATCATTCCATTTTGGCCTCATTGTCGCTCATAAATGCCCTTAACCGTGGGTCCTGAACTCCATCTATGCAAAGTCCCGGCTTCTAATTCCAAGTAGGTCTCGCATCAGACAATAACGCCGAGTTAACGCCATCAAAATGTCCTAAATATACCTGACCGGCCTGTGCTCAAGTCAAAACGAACCCTCATCTCATCTTCCAAGACGTGCATCACCAACCGTATATCTCCAAACGCGTGGCACTTGGTCACGGACCCTCGTCCATCAGATCCGCAAACTGCGCCATCACTCTCTCACTCTCAGGAGATCCATGAGGTGCTGTCGAGGGTCGCGGTTCCCCGAACCACGTCAACTATCTAACCGGCAAGCCAATCTCTATCTCCCCTAAACCGGCGTCATCTCAAACAGCTCAGGTGAATCCACACCCGGATCTCGTGTGCAACAGAGATATCCTTGAGTCCCGGTGCGCCGTAACAAGCTCACACTGTCGCTAAAGCCGGTGGTCTCGAACTGCTCAACACCCAAGCTCCACTTGTCCTGCCTGGCCGAAGTACACAGTCCCGCTCTCGTCCTCATCAAAACATCCTGTGGCATTGTGCTAAGCAATCGCAGCACAAGGTCAAAATACCGAACGCCACAATGACCCAGAAGTCTGCCGGGATACTCGCGACTCACTGCATTGGACATGATCCAAAAGCCTCCTCCACTGCACACAACCAACGGAACCTGTTACCTCTAGTGCACGGGTAACAAATCTGCATCTATCCATGCAGGAATGCACATTCTCTAACTCGGACGCTGTAATAACATCACACCTGCGAGCAACCGCTCCACGTACCGTGCGCCCTCCAAACCGGGCGGCACAGATTCCCTCTCGAGGCAAGTGTCGTGAGCTCAATCGCCGAAACCTCAAGACATCCACAAGGATCACGACCTGTAGGCCCCTAACTCCTTACAGCTTTTTTTCCCAGGAATCCACTGTGCAAACACCTGTTATGGTGTATCTGCCCATGGTGCATCAAAGGATCCCAGATGACCCCGTGATCTTGGTTGGCTGTTTGGCCTTCGCTGCTTTTGCCGAATTTTAGAAAAAGGACTTTGGCCCAAACAGAGGGTGGATTTGGATTCAGCGCAAAGAAAACGCTTGAGAATGGCTTTTTTGTTTGCTTAATTCTGAGTCCGCGGATGCCCAAAAGCGGGCTCCCGGAAGTTTTTGGCAGTTTTTGGTGTTTGCGGGAGCCTCCGGCAAGTTTGGGAGTGGATTTTGGCAACATGGACACCGTTTTGGAATCAGCGCGCGAAAACGGTCAAGATGGGCTTTTTACTTGATGTTTTTGGGTTGCGGTTCTGTTCACAGGGACCGGAACAGTGTCTCCGCGATCGCCGGCGGCGGCCGGCGGCGTCGGCCGGCGGGGCGGCGCAGCCCGGGCCGGCGGCTGAGGGCGCGGGCAGGGCGCGGTCCCCCGCGGAGGTCGTGCCCCGGAGGGCGGGCCACGTGGCCTTGCCTCCCCCCCTTTCCCCGGTTGCCGTGCTGCGACGCGTTCCACGGAATTGGTCCGGGTGCACGGTAGACCGGGTGGACACGTGGCGTGAGGTGATTGGTCCGGTGTTGTGCTCCCGGTCCACGCGATTGGTGGAGTCGTGACCGGGGCAGGTGGTCGTACGGCAGGGCGGTGGCCGTACTGCCCGGGTACAGCCGCGACGGCGCGGTGCACGGGCGACGTGCGCGGTGCACGGTTTGCCGGGCCACGTGGCGCGACGCCACTGGCTGGCGCAGGTGCGCCGGGTGCAGCGGGGCCCCGAGGGTCCTCGTGCGGTGGGCTACGTGGCCGGCCCACGGCGTTTCGGCTTGACAGTAATGGGCCGGTCCCATTACTGTAGCCGCCCGAAAATTTCGGCGCCCGGAACCTGGACTCATTCGGTATTTTTGCAATTGTTTCTCCAGCTCTATTATACCAACCCGAGCCCCCTTCTTTGCTTTCTTTCTCTCAACCCTTTCACTTTCTGCCTGAGCCCCCTCAAGCAAAATTGTTCACCTCTTCACCCTTGATCTTCCTGCCAAGTTTCAAGATTTTAGGAGGCTCGAATCCCGAGGTTCCCATTTTACGGCGCGGCGCGACGTTGCATTCCTGGGTTCTTCTTCGGCGCAGCGACAGTGTTTTAGCTCCCCTGGGCTACCCCCGAGATCATTTTGCTGTGATTCTTGCGCCGGCAGACTCCTAAGAGGTAGACTTCATCTTTCGTTTTGGTCGCGCTTTCCCGTTTCGAGGTGTTGGCACGGATCCCGAGGCAAACAGTGACCCCTTTTTCTGTATGGATTTCCTTGACAGCAGCGGGCATTTTGGCCGTATCTTCGCGCACGAGCATCAGACGGAAACGAGCTTTTACAACTTTTTCATCTACAGATCGCAAGGAACGCGCTCGTATTTTTCTTGGATTTTCCAGAGGATTATTTTGAGGTGAAAATCACTATTTTCTCAGTGAACAGTGCACAGTTTTCAGCACAGATTTTTGTATGTGTGTGCCTCTTGCCGAAATTTATATCTTGACTTACCGAACTCAGATTTGGGCGTGCAAGGTACCGTTGCGAAGCTATCGACGCGAGATCGCTGTGATATTTTTCTTGGAATTTTCTGGGCACTTTCTGCAGGTGATAATTTAACAGTTTTGAATCCGAGGTTGTATGTGGTTATAAGAGCAATAATTGGGAGCCTAAGTGTAATTAGTGAGCTTTGTATTGTACCAGGAATATTTCGGGTGTGCTAAAATTGTGGCAGCAAGGATTTGGAGTTTTGGTATTTTCTTGCTGTACGGATCCGACAGTTAGCACTTCAGGTGGGTGGTTGTTGTACTCCTCTCCTTTGGTATGCCCACTAGGAACATCAGAGTGTTCCCTCATTTTTGAGGCCCAAATATTATTAGTAACCTTGCATGCTCTAGGGAATTAATTATTGGTTGATTGATCTTTGATAATTGTTATTTGATCCATGTGGAAATTGTTGGACTGCATGTTTAGGGTTAAAATAATAGTTGAGGATTATAAAATTGCTAAATATTCTATGAGACTGTCACTTTAGCTTATGTCACTCTGAACTGATTACTCTTGGAAAATGGACAACATATTGAGACAATGCATGATTAAACGGGTCACTTAAATATTGACATCTTTTACTGCTACACTATCTTTTGGGACTTGACTTAGGAGAAACCATGCATTTATTCTTTTCTTCTCCTATTATCGATAGACTTGCGGCATAGTCGCTCAGGTTCGAGCGTGTGTTGGACAGTGTAGCCAGGTATTGGGGATTTGGGACAGGTGGGCTTTTGACAGGGTGTTGCGGCGACCACGGATCTTGGGTGGTTGACCGGGTTGTTACTGTTGCATCAGATTGGGGGTTTTGGGGATCGGGCTTTCTTTAGTGGATGGAGTTTTCCACTTTGATCATAGTCATGATCCAGTCCTGCTATTATGATAGTGGTTACAGAGATGCTTGTTACAGTGATTTCCTTACTCGTGTGGGTCGCTCCCCTCGAGTGCCACTCCGGAGTGTGCGACCGGACGGATCGAGGCCGGCTGTTATTACTTTAGAGCTTGATCGGACGGGCCGAGGCCGATCTGTTACTTACGTTGGGGACATGACCGTATCAGGCAGTAGTCGGTCAGTATCCCCACAGATGAGATTAGCAGGCAGTGCCAGTGTCCACTGGCGTTAGATTGGGTCTTTTGACAGGCTTCTTGATACTGATGCATACTTTTCCATACTTATTGGTTTATCATGTAGAGGCAATTAGTGGTAGCACTTCATCAGTTGTCATTCATAGCTTCACCCCCCTTTCTCTTCTCTTCTTCCCTTTTGCCTCTGATTACCTGGTGGGCATATTTGAGCTGAGGCTTTACCCACTAGGGGAGGCTACTGTTTATAGTAGTACTTACCCCCATTGTCTTTTCTTGTTTCTTTCTTCCCCTTTGTTTTGCAGAGTCCTCTGCGGGAGTTGCTGGGCCGTCAGCAACTGATCGAGGTAAGCGGATTGCAGACTAGATAGAGAGCCACCCGAGGGTTGTAGCACGTAGCTGGAGCTTGTGGGTACCTGGTCTTCTCAGACAGCTTTTGTTTATTTCTTTTTGGGTCTGGCTTTTGCCAGCTGTTTGTATTTAGTGGTGAGCTGGGAGAGACATCTGTATTTTATTCCACTGTTGTACTCTTTTACTTCCAGCTTCTGTCTGAGATACAGTAGTTTTAGTTTAGCTCTGATTATTATGCTCTTTTATTATTATTTCTTATCTGAGCAGGTTACCGACGCTTCGTGTATGTGGGAAATACCGCATGCACGGCGGATCTGTAGACGGGCCCGGGTTCTGGTTTACACCCGGGCGTGACAGATTAAGTTGGTATCAGAGCTTAGGGATAGGTCAGTTGGGACTTAGGAAACCCTAGGCTTTTGGACAGACCCTAGGATGATAGGGCGTGAGTGGCGTAACATTTTGCGAAAGTCGGTGATTTTATAGTTGACTCTTCCTGTGAGTGAAGAGAGATCGACATAGCCTATTTCTGTTGGACCATTATGTTGGCTGCAGACAACATAAGGTGACAGAAATAGGAGGATGTCTTTTGACTTTCGCCAGATTGGGTCGTGTGGGGTTTGGTTGCTGATGATTGGTTTCTTGTGGCAGGATGCCTCCTCGACGTCGGATTCCCACTCGGGGTGTCCCTTCACCCCCTGTTGAGCCAGAGCAGCCTACAACCCCCGAGCTTACTGAGTTGAGGGCCTTGGTGGCCCAGTTGGCGGAGGGTCAGCGCCGCCAGGAGCAGAGGATTGAGCAGCTGCTTGCTCAGAGGGAGGCACCACCCCCAGCTGTTCCTGAGGCCCCTGTGCCTCTTGTTGCACCTTTTGTGCTGTCGGCAACCATCTTCGAGTAGCGGGGCTCCTGGAGCTATTCAGCCCTTTGACTGCGGAGGAGGAGCGGGATTTGCTGACAAACTCTCTACGTTTGTTAAGCGGGGACCACCTAGATTCTCGGGGCGGGAGCTCAGCCCCGGGCTGTTGGGAGATGCTTTCTCTGCGATAGAGAAGCTTTTTCGGGACTTCTTCATCGACCCGAGGTACCGAGTGCACATGGCGGTGCACTGTTTGGACGGAGATGCTGATTTTTGGTGGCAGCGGGTAGAGCCACTGGAGTTCCGGATTACTCGGCAGTTGCCTTGGGAGGAGTTCAAACGGATGGTGTTGGACACCTATTTTCTACCAATGTGAAGAAGAAGTTGGAGGACGACTTGAAGAATCTGCAGCAGGGCGATCGATCGGCCCATCTCTATTTTCAGGAGTTCATGGAATTGCTGAACTGTGTGCCCTTCGTCGCTCATGACGGTCCACACCAGGTTGAGTTGTTCGAGGGAGGCCTCCGTCCAGAGATTTACACACTGGTGCATGCTCAGAGATTTCAGACTCTGGAGGCAGCCGCAGAGCATGCACAGTGGGTGGAGAGAGGTGATCAGGTGGTGGCCAGATAGAGGGCCGCGGTCGCGCAGAGGTTCCGACAGGAAGTGACCAGCCCCAGAGGACGGGGGACAGGCCAGCTCATGGAGACCGCCACGGCCGCCGCAGTCCCAGTCTTTTGGCCGTGGGCGATCAGAGAGGAGAGGGCCTGGTGGACCCCAGAGACCGCAGCAGCATCAGCAGCAGCACCAGCAGCAGAGATCGCAGCCCAGGCAGCAGAGATCTCAGCAGCAGTCCTTGAGGCAAGCAAGCAGCAGCAGTCGAGGCATATCCGGCCATCAGATAGGTGTGTTTTCTGCAGGGGGCAGCACCCGTCAGAGTACATGTGACCAGAGATGAGGACGATGCTTCCGATGTGGACAGCCAGGGCATGTGCGAGCTACCTGCCCCCTTACTACTCCCTAGGCACCTTCTTCTGCGTCGGCTCCATATCCCCCTCAGCAGCAGCGGCCATCAGCTCAGCGGCCTTATGCTCCAGCGAGCAGGCCGTCCACCTCCTATCCTACAGATTCCCGACCTCCAGCGCCGAGCGGGCGGGTGTATGCCGCCCAGTTGGCGGATTCTCCAGCGGCAGACCTGGTGGTGGCAGGTATTATTCTACTCTTTGGTATTCGGACTCGTACTTTATTCGACACTGGAGCATCTCATTCTTTCATTAGTCGAGCATTTGCATCCTGCATGGTTTAGAGTTAGAGTCCTTATCACATGCATTAGAGGTGCGGATTCCCGATCATATTTTGCATGTCGAGGAGCATTGTGTGGCATGCCCGGTACAGTTGGGGCCTTGGATATTGCCTGCAGACTTGCTTGTCTTGCAGCAGCTCCATGATTTTGACTTGGTGTTGGGGATGGATTGGCTATCACGGTACTCCGCCACTATCGACTGCAGAGAGAGGACGGTGACTCTTCGCGAGCCAGGACAGGAGGAGTTCATCTTCAGAGGCTGCCAGAGCACGCTATTCGCAGCGACCATTTCCTCGGCGAGGGCTAGGAGGATGTTGAGCAGAGGATGTACTGCCTTTTTTGCCACGGTTGTGGAGGGTGCCTACGGCGGCACTGGGACTCGAGGATATCCCTATTGTCCGAGAGTTCCCAGATGTGTTTCCCCCAGAGCTGACGGCGATGCCGCCGGAGATGGAGATTGAGTTCGTGATTGATGTGGTCCCTGGGACTGCACCAATCTCAAAGGCACCCTATAGGATGGCGCCAGCCGAGTTAAGGGAGTTGAAAGCCCAGCTTCAGGATCTTTTGGATAGGGGCTTCATCCGACCCAGTGTTTCTCCGTGGGGAGCACCTGTGTTGTTTGTTAAGAAGAAGGATGGGTCACTCCGATTGTGCGTGGATTATAGGGGAATTGAACAAAGTGACCATCCGGAACAAGTATCCCCTCCCCCGGATAGATGATTTGTTTGATCAGTTACAGGGAGCATCTGTGTTCTCGAAGATTGATCTGCAGTCCGGTTACCACCAGCTTAGGGTGAGGGCCGAGGACATCTCCAAGACGGCTTTCAGATCGCGGTACGGGCATTATGAGTTTACCGTGATGCCTTTTGGGTTGACTAATGCCCCTGTCGCATTCATGGACTTGATGAAACAGGATTCTTCAGCCGTTTTTGGATCGGTTTGTGGTGGTGTTCATCGATGATATTCTGATCTACTCCCGGAGTGATCTGGAGCACGAGGAGCACTTGAGGACCGTGCTACAGCTTCTGCGAGAGAAAAAGCTGTATGCTAAGTTCAAAAAGTGCGAGTTTTGGCTCCGGGAGGTTGCCTTTCTGGGTCATGTGGTTTCAGCTGCTGGAGTGGCGGTGGATCCGGCCAAGGTGGATGCTATTAGAGATTGGCCGAGGCCGAAGACCATCACCGAGGTGCGGAGCTTTCTTGGATTGGCGGGCTACTATCGGTGCTTTGTGGAAGGCTTTGCGAAGCTTTCCTCTCCCCTCACTCGTCTGACCAGAAAAGGGGTTAAGTTTGTTTGGAGCGAGACTTGCCAGAGCTGTTTTGAGGAGCTGAAGCAGAGGTTGATGACTGCTCCAATCCTTGCCCTCCCAGTTATGGGGGAAGGATTTGTGATCTACAGTGATGCCTCACATAGTGGTCTGGGGTGTGTGTTGATGCAGCATGGTAGGGTAATTGCCTATGCTTCGCGGCAATTGAAGGACTATGAGAAAATTACCCTACTCATGATCTAGAGTTGGCAGCGGTGGTGTTTGCTCTGAAGCTGTGGCGGCATTATTTGTATGGAGAGCATTGCGAGATATATACTGATCACAAGAGCTTGAAGTATCTGTTCACCCAAAAGGAGCTGAATTTGAGGCAACGCCGGTGGTTGGAGTTGTTAAAGGATTACGATCTGAGTATCCTTTACCATCCCGGCAAGGCCAATGTCGTGGCAGATGCTTTGAGTAGGAGGACGAGTCTGAGCTTATTGATCTCGCAGTAGGCGCCGTTGGTCGAGCAGATGAGGCGGTTACAGTTGGAGGTAGTATCCCCTGGGGTCTCTGCTAGACTCATGTCTATGGTCTTGCAGCCCACTCTGTTGGAGAGGATCAGGGACACTCAGAGTGAGGACCCCCACTTGATGAGGATCAGGACGCAGCTTCAGGCGGATCAGACAGGGGATTTTTCTGTGGATAGCTCAGGAGTACTGCGGTACAGGGACCGAGTGTGTGTGCCTATGGATCAGGAGATTAGAGATCAGATTTTGAGGGAGGCCCATTTTACACCTTATACCATCCATCCTGGAGGTACTAAGATGTATAAGGACCTCAAGGCACAGTTTTGGTGGCCCGGGATGAAGCGGGACATTCGGAGATTCGTAGCTCATTGTTTAACTTGCCAGCAAGTGAAAGCAGAGCATCGCGTTCCTGCTGGTAAGTTGCAGAGTCTTCCAATTCCCGAGTGGAAATGGGACCACGTCACTATGGATTTCGTCGCTGGATTGCCGAGGGCGCAGAGCGGGGCTGATGCGATCTGGGTTATTGTTGACAGACTCACCAAGTCGGCGCACTTCTTACCGGTTCAGATGACCTGGTCACTGGAGCATTTGGCACAGTTATATCTGGATGAGATAGTGAGGCTTCACGGCATACCTGCTTCGATTGTGTCAGATCGAGACCCGAGATTCGTATCACGCTTTTGGGGGAGTTTGCATTCTGCATTGGGGACTCAGCTCAGGTTTAGCACTGCTTTCCACCCACAGACCGATGGACAGTCAGAACGCACCATACAGACCCTCGAGGATATGTTGAGAGCGTGGCGTTATGGATTTTGGGGGAGGGTGGTACCGGCACTTGTCGTTGGTTGAGTTCGCGTACAACAACAGCTATCAGGCGAGCATCCAGATGGCTCCGTTTGAGGCGTTGTATGGACGCAAGTGTCGGTGTCCCTTATTTGGAGTGACGTGGGTGAGAGAAGGACTTTAGGATCGGATTTGCTTTTGGAGGCTGAGGAAAAGGTCAGAGTCATTCGCCGACACCTTGTGACAGCCCAGAGTCGTCAGAGGAGCTACGCCGACACTCGACGGCGAGACCTGGAGTTTCTGGTTGGTGATCATGTCTTTTGAAGGTCTCGCCCTCGAAAGGGGTCCGGAGATTTGGAGTACAGGGAAAGCTCAGTCCCCGCTTTATTGGACCCTTTGAGGTACTTGACAGAGTTGGTCCTGTGGCATACAGAGTTGCTTTACCCCCGCGCCTGGCCGGAGTTCATGATGTCTTCCATGTCTCAGCTCTGAGGAGATATGTTTTTGACCCGTCGCACGTGATTGACTTCACTTCGTTGGAGATCGGCGAGGACTTGGTCTACGAGGAGCGCCCGTTGCGGATTCTTGCTCGTGAGGTGAGGGAATTGCGCAACCGGGCCATTCCATATGTGAAGATCCTGTGGAGCAATCATGAGGAGCGAGAGGCTACTTGGGAGCTGGAGACAGAGATGAGGGATGCCTACCCTTTCTTATTCGAGACTTCTATTTGAGGTATGTCTGTTCTGTTTTCTTTGTTTCGGGGATGAAACTTTTTTTAGTGGGGGAGGATGTAGGGCCCCTAAACTCCTTACAGCTTTTTCCCATGAATCCACTGTGCAAACACCTGTTGATGGTGTATCTGGCCCATGGTGCATCAAAGGGATGCCACAGATGGACCCTGTGAGCTTTGGTTGGCTGTTTTGGCCTTCGGCTGCTTTTGCTGAATTTTAGAAAAAGGAATTTGGCCAAACAGAGGGTGGATTTGGATTCAGCGCGGAAAAACGCTTGAGAATGGCTTTTTGTTTGCTTAATTCTGTGTCCAGATGCCCAAAAGCGGGCTCCCGGAAGTTTTGGCAGTTTTTGGTGTTTGCGGGAGCCTCCGGCAAATTTTGGAGGTGGATTTTGGCAAAATGGACGCCGTTTTTGGAATCAGCTGTCACGCCCCGGGGGTTCGAATCGCGCGGAAGAGGAGCCACCGATGCCCCTGAATCAGCCATATATTTTTTTTTGTAAAACAATACTCCCCGGCGCGTGTCCAGACCCGCCGCATACACAAATTCACTCTGCAAACGGGCAGAGTCTCCTTTGTATATGCACGGCGTCTCAACTACAAAGTGTCTCACAAGGCGTAGCACACACAATCTCTAACCACATCAGTTGGGGTCTCGTACACATACAACCAAACAATTCACATGATGTTCTAGCATTCACTTAGAGCATAGAGGCCGGTGTTTTGAAGGGATAAATAATCACAAGGTTTTGAAAGCGGCATCCACACGACGCCATCGTTTATGAAAACAGTTCGCAAACACATAAATCCCATAAGGTTTGTAAAGCTCGGTGCCCACACGACACCCACGTTTTAAAAGTAGTTTTCGCAAACGGTTTTCTTTGCTTTTCATCGTTCAAAACGGCCAAGTAAGAGAGAACGTAGAATTCATTCAATTATTCAAAAAGGAAAGAGGCAACATCCACTTCGACCCCACGGGGGTATCGCAAACCACAACTAACTACATGAGTAATAAAAGATAAAGGGAAAGAAAGGTCACTGTGACTGAAGCTCGATCAAAGTCAGAGCAGCACTCTTGCGGCCTCTCCGGTGCCCTAGCGCTCGACCCCGGACGGTCTGGGTGAACCTGTCGCGGAGTGGGGAGTCAGTGACAAGAAATAACATAATAAGCAAATAGGGCTAAAATCAGGCAAACCACGATAGAAACCAGAGCAACCAACAATGAAGCACCATGTGCAAACCATACAATGCTGAACCCCGTGCAAATAATATAATGCAGAACCTCGTGCAACCAAAACCGGGCACCTCCCCCGGCAACCACACCGAGCACCTGCCTCGGAGACCCCTACCGAGCACCTGCCTCGGCCGCCGAGCACCCACCTCGGCATCATCCACCATAACCACACCATGTATCAAAACGACATCGGGCACCTTCCCCGATGCCCACCGCCGAGCACCTGCCTCGACATCACCGCTCACACCCCCCACCCATGGGGGCCCCCATTCCTAACGCCACCACCGCGTGGGGTACACGGGTCAACGTACCACTTTTCCGGAAAAGCACACCCTTTGCGGTGGGCAAACCGCGGGTGTGCGTGTAGCAATCTCGAGCCTCATCCGAGCACCATCCTCGGCAAACCAGACCGAGCACCTGCCTCGGCAACCAAATATCCACACAATAGCTTTAACAGGGTTAGCAAATGTAAACATGCAATTACTAAGATCTTTGTGCGTGTAGCAAAATCTCGAGCCTCATCCGAGCACCATCCTCGGCAACCCAGACCGAGCACCTGCCTCGGCAACCAAATATCCCCACAATGGCTTTAACAGGGTTAGCAAATGTAAACATGCAATTACTAAGTTCTTACCCCTTTTCCCATAACTCCGGAAACCAAGACAATGGAAGAGTCCCCACAGCGACCCATAGTCGCCATACTATAAAGATAATAAAACACAAACCTTTGCCGGAGTTAACAATATTCCACAAGTTCAACTTTAATGTTCTGAAAGGTCACGTCGATCACTGCCCCCGACGCTAGTATGCCCCGAACAACCCTACCTTTGTTCGGATAGGGCGAACTGCCCGCCCGGTCTTCTACCGCGACAGCCGTAAATCGGGAGGTCCACATCACCCACCAAACCCCTCAACAAAATAAACATAGCAACAACGAAACTGTGCATAAAGAGGTTCTAAGGGGTACCCACCTTGTGTGCGTCGTCCTGCGTTCGTCCAGTCCGCGTCTGTGCACCAGTCGCCAACAGCGTCCCGCACTCCTGAAGGAACAAGGGCAAGTCAAAGCTTAGAAGTCCGAAGCTTACAACGACTCCCAACAGCGTGCAGCGGAGTTCTTCGCACAGCACCGGCCCGTGCGACGGACACTCTGCCTGGGCGCAGCCCCGCGCGGCACCAGCCCGCGCGGGCGCCCCTCCTGCGGTGCGGGGCGACCCCGCGCGGCACCAGCCCGCGCGGGCGCCCCTCCTGCGGGCGGCCCCGCGCGGCCGGGCGCCGCGCGGGCGCGCTGCTCGCGGAGCGGGGCGACCCCGCGCGGCACCAGCCCGCGCGGGTGCCCCCTCTTGCGGGCGGCCCCGCGCGGCCGAGCGCCACGCGGGCGCGCTGCCCGCGGTGCGGGGCGGCCCCGCGCGGCACCAGCCCGCGCGGGTGCCCCGCTCTTGCGGGCGGCCCCGCGCGGCCGAGCGCCGCGCGGGCGCGCTGCCCGCGGTGGCGGGGCGGCCCCGCGCGGCACCAGCCCGCGCGGGCGCCCCCTCTTGCGGGCGGCCCCGCGCGGCCGAGCGCCGCGCGGGCGCGCTGCCCGCGGTGCGGGGCGGCCCCGCGCGGCACCAGCCCGCGCGGGCGCCCCCCTCTTGCAGGCGGCCCCGCGCGGCCGAGCGCCGCGCGGGCGCGCTGCCCGCGGTGCGGGGCGGCCCCGCGCGGCACCAGCCCGCGCGGGCGCCCCCTCTTGCGGGCGGCCCCGCGCGGCCGAGCGCCGCGCGGCGCGCTGCCCGCGGTGCGGGGCGGCCCCGCGCGGCACCAGCCCGCGCGGGCGCCCCCTCTTGCGGGCGGCCCCGCGCGGCCGAGTGCCGCGCGGGCGCGCTGCCCGCGGTGCGGGGCGGCCCCGCGCGGCACCAGTCCGCGCGGGCGCCCCCCTCTTGCGCGCGGCCCCCGCGCGGCCGAGCGCCGCGCGGGCGCGCTGCCCGCGGTGCGGGGCGGCCCCGCGCGGCACCAGCCCGCGCGGGCGCCCCCTCTTGCGGGCGGCCCCGCGCGGCCGAGCGCCGCGCGGGCGCGCTGCCCGCGGTGCGGGGCGGCCCCGCGCGGCACCAGCCCGCGCGAGCGCCCCCTCTTGTGGGCGGCCCCGCGCGCGGCCGAGTGTCGCGCGGCGCGCTGCCCGCGGCGTGGGGCGACCCCGCGCGGCACCTGCCCGCACGGCGCCCCACCCGCGGCCGGCCCCGCGCGCAGCGATGCGCGACGGCGCCGCCCCCTCCTCCCTCCTCGTGACCAACAAAAGAAAAAAGAAAGGGAGATTCCCCCAAACGGAAACGTTTCCGACTCACCTCGATATGCGAAAGAGGAGGAGAAGGAGGGATCGTCCGCTTGCCTCCACCGGTCCACCCTTGCCCGTGCGCTTGGTTATTCTTTGCCGGCGGCTACGAGGGAGGAAGAAGAGGAGAGGCGGCCACCAAAAGAAAATAAGAGGAACCCTAATCCTCTTTCCCACACGGCTATATATATATACTAAAAGAATTAGGGTTTACCTTAAAAGGTGTGCGGGCTGCCAACACGGATCCCGAGGCGTCTAAAGGGGTCCGAACTTCAAAAATTTATTCTGGGAGAACCGGGAGTCGGAATCCGAAACCGATCGCGTCCCCGTTCTCCGTTTCGCGAGCCCTTCCGCCTAAAAATGTCCGCGAGTCCCGACGGACTTTCCGGAAAAACACTAAAAATTGTCCCACAGTCGGACAGTCGTAAGAAAGGGATAACGGAAAGGGTAACGGAAAAGCCAGGTCTTACATCACTCACCAATAAAAACAAGTTTCGTCCCCGAAACTTAACTCCCGCCTGCGGCGAAGAGGTCCGGGTAGCACTCCCCCATCTTTGACTCTGGTTCCTAAGTTACCTCACATTCTTCCTGGTTGCTTCACAGCGCCTTCCCATAGGGGGATCGTCCGGTTGCGCAACCTTTTTGTCCTCTCGTGCTAAGATCCGCATCGAGGTTTGGCAGTAAAGCCAACCGGTATGTCACCGGGCCTACGCGCTCCAACCTCCCGAAAATCGGGTCATTGACGCCAACCAACAATGCCAAGAGCTCGAACCATTAGCAATACGCAACTCATTTACTTAAGGCGTTCTGTCACACCGCCAGCGATCTTGTCCTGACTCAACCCACCTGGACGTCTATGGCGTACTGTTACAACGCCTCGGGTCTTGGCCCGTCTCACCTCACCTGGACGTCTAAGGCGTACTGTTACAACGCCTCGGGTCTATTGTCACAAGGCCGGAAGTTGGACCTATTTAACCCTTAACTAAATAGCCAACATAAAAGACAACTAAGTCTTCACCTCCTTATTGGGCAGGAGGGTACGAAGCATTACTTCTAAGGGTTCCTCTGGGGTCGTGGCCAAAATTTCTCTTGTACGAGGTCTTCCTTGCTACTACCTCCCTCGTAGCCGAAACGTCTGCTTTCCCCCGCCGGTCGCTGATGTTCGCTTTCACCTGTTGGCACACCAGAAATTGCGCCACAATTTGTGCCACATCGCTCTTTCGATTTGGGCCACCAGAAGGTCTGCCATAGATCCCTGCACCTCTTTGTACCTCCGGAATGCGCGGTATAGGAGGTATTATATACTTTGGCTAGATTTTCTTCCCTCGTTTCTAGCTTATCGGGCACACGAATTCGTCCCCGGAACCTTATTACATCCCTGAGTCACTCGTAAAAATTCCGCCTTGCTCCGAGGACATTCTGTCTTGCACCAGTTGTAGTTACGTGTCCGTCGATGGGTCTCCCAAGATCCTCTTGGAGATTCGTCAGACTAGATCTTATAGTCCTTTCCGGGCTTCGGCTGTATGAGCACTGGCGCCTGTGTGCGTCTGTCTTTAAGTTCTTTGAAACTCCTTTGGCACTGGGCTGTCCAGACGAACCTCTACCCTCTTTGGGTTAGTCGATTTAGGGAAGTGGCCTCCCACGAAGCGTCTGTAATGGCCTGCCCGTCCTAAGAAGCTTCGGATCTTCGTCACCGTTGTTGGCCGAGCCCAATTGGCCACCGACTCGATCCTCCTCGGATCCACTGCAATTCCAGATGTCGAAACGGTACGCCCCAAAAAGTCCACCTCACGGAGCCAAAACTCACACTTTATGAGTTTGGCATATGGTTGCTGATCCTGGAGGGTCTAGGGGATTACTCGCGAGTGTTCCCCATATCCCTTGTCCGTTGTGAGAGTAGATCGGAACGTCCACTATAAGACCACATTACCGGCTGGTCTAAGGAGGGCTTGAGTATCCTATTCCTCATGCCTATGAATACCGCTGGTGCGTTAACGAGTCTGAACGGTATGACCGTGAACTCATGACAACCACTCCGAGTTCATAAGGCTGTTTTTCGGTAAGTCCGGTTCCCGGAGACGCACTTGGAACTTCAAGCAGTCAACTACCACTAAAAGATTGCCGCGACTGTCGGCCCCAAGCGTGATGCCGTTAACTTTTAACGGAAACCTCATTAGTCCTTAGAGACTAAGAACCCGTCTCGCCCTCGCTGGGCAGGAAGGAGTACAGCCGCCTGCCTCGAGGGGTAGCCGGAGGATCCGACCGAACTTATTTCTACGATGGGATTTCTTCTAATATCTATGGTAGGGAGAAACATGAAGCGAGGTGGAGGAGTGGGATGCTGTTACGGGTGATGTCCCTGTTTCCGAGGGGCAGTTGAAACAATGGCGCCCCGGTTTGCCGCATCGAAAACGGTGGTCTTGCTTCTGGGGACATTCGGTCACTTGGTGTATTCCACCGCAATTGATGCAAGACTTGTCCACCGACCATTGTCCTCCCGTCGGCGCATTCGTGGTTCCTTGTTGCCATCTCAGGTATTTAGGAGGCCGGCTCCTCTTGGTATGCTCCTCTCCAAAACAAGGTCGAGCTCGTTTCTTATCCCCGCCGTGATGTGAGCTCTCCCGTCGGGCTCGTGAAATCGCAAATCCGTGCTCCACTGTGGTGGCTCTATCGACCACCTCCTAGAAGGTGTGCAAACCCGCCGTTTGCACCACCTTGTAGATGTCGCTTCGTAAACCATTCACAAAAAGACGGGCTTTGTGAGATTCATCTCTTATAATAGGGGGAACACATTTGGTCAACCTCACAATTTGCCCGTTGATAACCGTAACTGTCTGACTTCCTTTCTTGATGTGCTTCAGGTCATCTTCCATCTGCTGTTTGATGCTGTCGGAGAGAAATGCCTCAAACCGTTTTTCTCAGAACGTGGTCCAAGATGGGAAGGGCGGTTGCCCCCGGCGTAAGTCCCGAAGTTGCTGGTGTTAGTGCTACTGAAGGCGTCGTCGGATGAACCGACGGTATCTCGGTCACCGAGGTCGGAGAAGGGGCAACCGTAGTCTCGCTGACCGCCACCCACGGTCTCGTCACTGGTGCGGTTGGTCCGGGCAAAGAAGCCTGGGCGACCTCCATTGGTATTGTCGACTGTTGCGCCCACTGCCGCATTTGTTCCATAAGGGTTGCCAACTGCCCGGCCACCTCTTGTAGTTGTTGTCGGAGCAGCTGATACTCCGCCGCTATTGGCACCGTACTTTCTACCCCTGCGTTCTCCGCTGATAACCCATTTCGGGCCATTAATCGCTACATACAAAGAAACCAAGTCAACCCTAGACCTATCGGGTCTAGCACCGCGACCTACAGACGTACTAAAATTAAATCCCCCAGTTCACTTTATTAATCAGTAGTTAGTGTATTGCGCCCCGTGGATGTTGGGCCCCGACTGTTGTGGTTAAAGTTTACCGCTCTGATACCATCTTAATCTGTCACGCCCCGGGGGTTCGAATCGCGCGGAAGAGGAGCCACCGATGCCCCTGAATCAGCCATATATTTTTTTTTGTAAACAATACTCCCCGGCGCGTGTCCAGACCCGCCGCATACACAAATTCACTCTGCAAACGGGCAGAGTCTCCTTGTATATGCACGGCGTCTCAACTACAAAGTGTCTCACAAGGCGTAGCACACACAATCTCTAACCACATCAGTTGGGGTCTCGTACCATACAACCAAACAATTCACATGATGTTCTAGCATTCACTTAGAGCATAGAGGCCGGTGTTTTGAAGGGATAAATAATCACAAGGTTTTGAAAGCGGCATCCACACGACGCCATCGTTTATGAAAACATTCGCAAACACATAAATCCCATAAGGTGTTGTAAAGCTCGGTGCCCACACGACACCACGTTTAAAAGTAGTTTTCGCAAACGTTTTCTTTGCTTTTTCATCGTTCAAAACGGTCCAAGTAAGAGAGAACGTAGAATTCATTCAATTATTCAAAAAGGAAAGAGGCAACATCCACTTCGACCCCACGGGGGTATCGCAAACCCACAACTAACTACATGAGTAATTAAAAGATAAAGGGAAAGAAAGGTCACTGTGACTGAAGCTCGATCAAGTCAGAGCAGGCACTCTTGCGGCCTCTCCGGTGCCCTAGCGCTCCGACCCGGACGGTCTGGGTGAACCTGTCGCGGAGTGGGGAGTCCAGTGACAAGAAATAACATAATAAGCAAATAGGGCTAAAATCAGGCAAACCACGATAGAAACCAGAGCAACCAACAATGAAGCACCATGTGCAAACCATACAATGCTGAACCCGTGCAAACAATATAATGCAGAACCTCGTGCAAACCAAAACCGGGGCACCTCCCCCGGCAACCACACCGAGCACCTGCCTCGGAGACCCCTACCGAGCACCTGCCTCGGCCGCCGAGCACCCACCTCGGCATCATCCAACCATAACCACACCATGTATCAAAACGACATCGGGCACCTTCCCCGATGCCCACCGCCGAGCACCTGCCTCGACATCACCGCTCACACCCCCCACCCATGGGGGCCCCCATTCCTAACGCCACCCACCGCGTGGGGTACACGGGTCAACGTACCACTTTTCCGGAAAAGCACACCCTTTGCGGTGGCCAAACCGCGGGTGTGCGTGTAGCAATCTCGAGCCTCATCAGAGCACCATCCTCGGCAAACCAGACCGAGCACCTGCCTCGGCAACCAAATATCCACACAATAGCTTTAACAGGGTTAGCAAATGTAAACATGCAATTACTAAGATCTTTGTGCGTGTAGCAAAATCTCGAGCCTCATCCGAGCACCATCCTCGGCACCCAGACCGAGCACCTGCCTCGGCAACCAAATATCCCCACAATGGCTTTAACAGGTTAGCAAATGTAACATGCAATTACTAAGTTCTTACCCCTTTTCCCATAACTCCGGAAACCAAGACAATGGAAGAGTCCCCACAGCGACCCATAGTCGCCATACTATAAAGATAATAAAACACAAACCTTTGCCGGAGTTAACAATATTCCACAAGTTCAACTTTAATGTTCTGAAAGGTCACGTCGATCACTGCCCCCAACGCTAGTATGCCCCGAACAACCCTACCTTTGTTCGGATAGGGCGAACTGCCCGCCCGGTCTTCTACCGCGACAGCCGTAAATCCGGAGGTCCACATCACCCACCAAACCCCTCAACAAAATAAACATAGCAACAACGAAACTGTGCATAAAGAGGTTCTAAGGGGTACCCACCTTGTGTGCGTCGTCCTGCGTTCGTCCAGTCCGCGTCTGTGCACCAGTCGCCAACAGCGTCCCGCACTCCTGAAGGAACAAGGGCAAGTCAAAGCTTAGAAGTCCGAAGCTTACAACGACTCCCAACAGCGTGCAGCGGAGTTCTTCGCACAGCACCGGCCCGTGCGACGGACACTCTGCCTGGGCGCAGCCCCGCGCGGCACCAGCCCGCGCGGGCGCCCCTCCTGCGGTGCGGGGCGACCCCGCGCGGCACCAGCCCGCGCGGGGCGCCCTCCTGCGGGCGGCCCCGCGCGGCCGGGCGCCGCGCGGGCGCGCTCGCGGAGCGGGGCGACCCCGCGCGGCACCAGCCCGCGCGGGTGCCCCCTCTTGCGGGCGGCCCCGCGCGGCCGAGCGCCGCGCGGGCGCGCTGCCCGCGGTGCGGGGCGGCCCCGCGCGCACCAGCCCGCGCGGGTGCCCCGCTCTTGCGGGCGGCCCCGCGCGGCCGAGCGCCGCGCGGGCGCGCTGCCCGCGGTGCGGGGCGGCCCCGCGCGGCACCAGCCCGCGCGGGCGCCCCCTCTTGCGGGCGGCCCGCGCGGCCGAGCGCCGCGCGGGCGCGCTGCCCGCGGTGCGGGGCGGCCCCGCGCGGCACCAGCCCGCGCGGGCGCCCCCCTCTTGCGGGCGGCCCCGCGCGGCCGAGCGCCGCGCGGGCGCGCTGCCCGCGGTGCGGGGCGGCCCCGCGCGGCACCAGCCCGCGCGGGCGCCCCCTCTTGCGGGCGGCCCCGCGCGGCCGAGCGCCGCGCGGGCGCGCTGCCCGCGGTGCGGGGCGGCCCCGCGCGGCACCAGCCCGCGCGGGGCCCCCCTCTTGCGGGCGGCCCGCGCGGCCGAGCGCCGCGCGGGCGCGCTGCCCGCGGTGCGGGGCGGCCCCGCGCGGCACCAGCCCGCGCGGGCGCCCCCTCTTGCGGGCGGCCCCGCGCGGCACCAGCCCGCGCGGGCGCCCCCTCTTGCGGGCGGCCCCGCGCGGCCGAGCGCCGCGCGGGCGCGCTGCCCGCGGTGCGGGGCGGCCCCGCGCGGCACCAGCCCGCGCGGGCGCCCCCTCTTGTGGGCGGCCCCGCGCGCGGCCGAGTGTCGCGCGGCGCGCTGCCCGCGGCGTGGGGCGACCCCGCGCGGCACCTGCCCGCACGGCGCCCCACCCGCGGCCGGCCCCGCGCGCAGCGATGCGCGACGGCGCCGCCCCCTCCTCCCTCCTCGTGACCAACAAAAGAAAAAAAGAAAGGGAGATTCCCCAAACGGAAACGTTTCCGACTCACCTCGATGTGCGAAAGAGGAGGAGAAGGAGGGATCGTCCGCTTGCCTCCACCGGTCCACCCTTGCCCGTGCGCTTGGTTATTCTTTGCCGGCGGCTACGAGGGAGGAAGAAGAGGAAAAGAGGCGGCCACCAAAAGAAAATAAGAGGAACCCTAATCCTCTTTCCCACACGGCTATATATATATACTAAAAGAATTAGGGTTTACCTTAAAAGGTGTGCGGGCTGCCAACACGGATCCCGAGGCGTCTAAAGGGGTCCGAACTTCAAAAATTTATTCTGGGAGAACCGGGAGTCGGAATCCGAAACCGATCGCGTCCCCGTTCTCCGTTTCGCGAGCCCTTCCGCCTAAAAATGTCCGCGAGTCCCGACGGACTTTCCGGAAAAACACTAAAAATTGTCCCACAGTCGGACAGTCGTAAGAAAGGGATAACGGAAAGGGTAACGGAAAAGCCAGGTCTTACATCACTCACCAATAAAAACAAGTTTCGTCCCCGAAACTTAACTCCCGCCTGCGGCGAAGAGGTCCGGGTAGCACTCCCCCATCTTTGACTCTGGTTCCTAAGTTACCTCACATTCTTCCTGGTTGCTTCACAGCGCCTTCCCATAGGGGGATCGTCCGGTTGCGCAACCTTTTGTCCTCTCGTGCTAAGATCCGCATCGAGGTTTGGCAGTAAAGCCAACCGGTATGTCACCGGGCCTACGCGCTCCAACCTCCCGAAAATCGGGTCATTGACGCCAACCAACAATGCCAAGAGCTCGAACCATTAGCAATACGCAACTCATTTACTTAAGGCGTTCTGTCACACCGCCAGCGATCTTGTCCTGACTCAACCCACCTGGACGTCTATGGCGTACTGTTACAACGCCTCGGGTCTTGGCCCGTCTCACCTCACCTGGACGTCTAAGGCGTACTGTTACAACGCCTCGGGTCTATTGTCACAAGGCCGGAAGTTGGACCTATTTAACCCTTAACTAAATAGCCAACATAAAAGACAACTAAGTCTTCACCTCCTTATTGGGCAGGAGGGTACGAAGCATTACTTCTAAGGGTTCCTCTGGGGTCGTGGCCAAAATTTCTCTTGTACGAGGTCTTCCTTGCTACTACCTCCCTCGTAGCCGAAACGTCTGCTTTCCCCCGCCGGTCGCTGATGTTCGCTTTCACCTGTTGGCACACCAGAAATTGCGCCACAATTTGTGCCACATCGCTCTTTCGATTTGGGCCACCAGAAGGTCTGCCATAGATCCCTGCACCTCTTTGTACCTCCGGAATGCGCGGTATAGGAGGTATTATATACTTTGGCTAGATTTTCTTCCCTCGTTTCTAGCTTATCGGGCACACGAATTCGTCCCCGGAACCTTATTACATCCCTGAGTCACTCGTAAAAATTCCGCCTTGCTCCGAGGACATTCTGTCTTGCACCAGTTGTAGTTACGTGTCCGTCGATGGGTCTCCCAAGATCCTCTTGGAGATTCGTCAGACTAGATCTTATAGTCCTTTCCGGGCTTCGGCTGTATGAGCACTGGCGCCTGTGTGCGTCTGTCTTTAAGTTCTTTGAAACTCCTTTGGCACTGGGCTGTCCAGACGAACCTCTACCCACTTTGGGTTAGTCGATTTAGGGAAGTGGCCTCCCACGAAGCGTCTGTAATGGCCTGCCCGTCCTAAGAAGCTTCGGATCTTCGTCACCGTTGTTGGCCGAGCCCAATTGGCCACCGACTCGATCCTCTCGGATCCACTGCAATTCCAGATGTCGAACGGTACGCCCCAAAAAGCCACCTCACGGAGCCAAAACTCACCTTTATGAGTTTGGCATATGGTTGCTGATCCTGGAGGGTCTAGGGGTATTACTCGCGAGTGTTCCCAATCCCTTTGTCCGTGTGAGAGTAGATCGGAACGTCCACTATAAGACCACATTACCGGCTGGTCTAGGAGGGCTTGAGTATCCTATTCCTCAATGCCTATGAATACCGCTGTTGCGTTAACGAGTCTGAACGGTATGACGTGAACTCATGACAACCCCTCCGAGTTCATAAGGCTGTTTTTCGTTAAGTCCGGTTCCCGGAGACGCGACTTGGAAATTCAAGCAGTCAACTACCACTAAAAGATTGCCGCGACTGTCGGCCCAAGCGTGATGCCGTTAACTTTTACGGAAACCTCATTAGTCCTTAGAGACTAATAACCCGTCTCGCCCTCGCTGGGCAGGAAGGAGTACAGCCGCCTGCCTCGCGGGGTAGCCGGAGGATCCGACCGAACTTATTTCTACGATGGAGTTCTTCTAATATCTATGGTAGGGAGGAAACATGAAGCGGGTGGAGGAGTGGGATGCTGTTACGGGTGATGTCCCTGTTTCCGAGGGGCAGTTGAAACAATGGCGCCCCGGTTTGCCAGCATCGAAAACGGTGGTCTTGCTTCTGGGGACATTCGGTCACTTGGTGTATTCCACCGCAATTGATGCAAGACTTGTCCACCGACCATTGTCCTCCCGTCGGCGCATTCGTGGTTCCTTGTTGCCATCTCAGGTATTTAGGAGGCCGGCTCCTCTTGGTATGCTCCTCTCCAAAACAAGGTCGAGCTCGTTTCTTATCCCCGCCGTGATGTGAGCTCTCCCGTCGGGCTCGTGAAATCGCAAATCCGTGCTCCACTGTGGTGGCTCTATCGACCACCTCCTAGAAGGTGTGCAAACCCGCCGTTTGCACCACCTTGTAGATGTCGCTTCGTAAACCATTCACAAAAAGACGGGCTTTGTGAGATTCATCTCTTATAATAGGGGGAACACATTTGGTCAACCTCACAATTTGCCCGTTGATAACCCGTAACTGTCTGACTTCCTTTCTTGATGTGCTTCAGGTCATCTTCCATCTGCTGTTTGATGCTGTCGGAGAGAAATGCCTCAAACCGTTTTTCTCGGAACGTGGTCCAAGATGGAAGGGCGGTGCCCCCGGCGTAAGTCCCGAAGTTGCTGGTGTTAGTGCTACTGAAGGCGTCGTCGGATGAACCGACGGTATCTCGGTCACCGAGGTCGGAGAAGGGGCAACCGTAGTCTCGCTGACCGCCACCCACGGTCTCGTCACTGGTGCGGTTGGTCCGGGCAAAGAAGCCTGGGCGACCTCCATTGGTATTGTCGACTGTTGCGCCCACTGCCGCATTTGTTCCATAAGGGTTGCCAACTGCCCGGCCACCTCTTGTAGTTGTTGTCGGAGCAGCTGATACTCCGCCGCTATTGGCACCGTACTTTCTGCCCCTGCGTTCTCCGCTGATAACCCATTTCGGGCCATTAATCGCTACATACAAAGAAACCAAGTCAACCCTAGACCTATCGGGTCTAGCACCGCGACCTACAGACGTACTAAAATTAAATCCCCCAGTTCACTTTATTAATCAGTAGTTAGTGTATTGCGCCCCGTGGATGTTGGGCCCCGACTGTTGTGGTTAAAGTTTACCGCTCTGATACCATCTTAATCTGTCACGCCCCGGGGGTTCGAATCGCGCGGAAGAGGAGCCACCGATGCCCCTGAATCAGCCATATATTTTTTTTTGTAAAACAATACTCCCCGGCGCGTGTCCAGACCCGCCGCATACACAAATTCACTCTGCAAACGCGCAGAGTCTCCTTTGTATATGCACGGCGTCTCAACTACAAAGTGTCTCACAAGGCGTAGCACACACAATCTCTAACCACATCAGTTGGGGTCTCGTACACATACAACCAAACAATTCACATGATATTCTAGCATTCACTTAGAGCATAGAGGCCGGTGTTTTGAAGGGATAAATAATCACAAGGTTTTGAAAGCGGCATCCACACGACGCCATCGTTTATGAAAACAGTTCGCAAACACATAAATCCCATAAGGTTTGTAAAGCTCGGTGCCCACACGACACCCACGTTTTAAAAGTAGTTTTCGCAAACGGTTTTCTTTGCTTTTCATCGTTCAAAACGGCCAAGTAAGAGAGAACGTAGAATTCATTCAATTATTCAAAAAGGAAAGAGGCAACATCCACTTCGACCCCACGGGGGTATCGCAAACCACAACTAACTAACATGAGTAATAAAAGATAAAGGGAAAGAAGGGTCACTGTGACTGAAGCTCGATCAAAGTCAGAGCAGCACTCTTGCGGCCTCTCCGGTGCCCTAGCGCTCGACCCGGACGGTCTGGGTGAACCTGTCGCGGAGTGGGGAGTCAGTGACAAGAAATAACATAATAAGCAAATAGGGCTAAAGTCAAGGCAAACCACGATAGAAACCAGAGCAACCAACAATGAAGCACCATGTGCAAACCATACAATGCTGAACCCCGTGCAAACAATATAATGCAGAACCTCGTGCAAACCAAAACGGGCACCTCCCCCGGCAACCACACCGAGCACCTGCCTCGGAGACCCCTACCGAGCACCTGCCTCGGCCGCCGAGCACCCACCTCGGCATCATCCACCATAACCACACCCTGTATCAAAACGACATCGGGCACCTTCCCCGATGCCCACCGCCGAGCACCTGCCTCGACATCACCGCTCACACCCCCCACCCATGGGGGCCCCCATTCCTAACGCCACCACCGCGTGGGGTACACGGGTCAACGTACCACTTTTCCGGAAAAGCACACCCTTTGCGGTGGCCAAACGCGGGTGTGCGTGTAGCAATCTCGAGCCTCATCCGAGCACCATCCTCGGCAAAACCAGACCGAGCACCTGCCTCGGCAACCAAATATCCACACAATAGCTTTAACAGGGTTAGCAAATGTAACATGCAATTACTAAGATCTTTGTGCGTGTAGCAAAATCTCGAGCCTCATCCGAGCACCATCCTCGGCAACCCAGACCGAGCACCTGCCTCGGCAACAAATATCCCCCCAATGGCTTTAACAGGGTTAGCAAATGTAAACATGCAATTACTAAGTTCTTACCCCTTTTCCCATAACTCCGGAAACCAAGACAATGGAAGAGTCCCACAGCGACCCATAGTCGCCATACTATAAAGATAATAAAACACAAACCTTTGCCGGAGTTAACAATATTCCACAAGTTCAACTTTAATGTTCTGAAAGGTCACGTCGATCACTGCCCCCAACGCTAGTATGCCCCGAACAACCCTACCTTTGTTCGGATAGGGCGAACTGCCCGCCCGGTCTTCTACCGCGACAGCCGTAAATCCGGAGGTCCACATCACCCACCAAACCCCTCAACAAATAAAAACATAGCAACAACGAAACTGTGCATAAAGAGGTTCTAAGGGGTACCCACCTTGTGTGCGTCGTCCTGCGTTCGTCCAGTCCGCGTCTGTGCACCAGTCGCCAACAGCGTCCCGCACTCCTGAAGGAACAAGGGCAGTCAAAGCTTAGAAGTCCGAAGCTTACAACGACTCCCAACAGCGTGCAGCGGAGTTTCTTCGCACAGCACCGGCCCGTGCGACGGACACTCTGCCTGGCGCGCCCCGCGCGGCACTAGCCCGCGGGCGGCGCCCTCCTGCGGTGCGGGGCGACCCCGCGCGCTGCACCAGCCCGCGGGCGCCCCTCTGCGGGCGGCCCGCGCTGGGGGGGGGCCGGCGCCGAGCGGGCGCGAGCTGCGAGGATCGGGGCGACCCGCGCGGCACCAGCCCGCGCGGGTGCCCCCCTCCTGAGCGCCGCGCGGGCGCGCTGCCCGCGGTGCGGGGCGGCCCCGCGCGGCAACCAGCCCGCGCGGTGCCCGCTCTTGCGGGCGCGGGCCCGCGCGGCCGAGCGCCGTGCGGGCGCGCTGCCCGCGGTGCGGGGCGGCCCCGCGCGGCACAAGCCGCGCGGGCGCCCCCTCTTGCGGGCGGCCCCGCGCGGCTGAGAGCAGCGGCGGCGCGCTGCCCGCAGTGCGGGGGCGGCCCCCGCGCGGCACCAGCCCGCGCGGGCGCCCCTCTTGCGGGCGGCCCCCGCGGCCGAGCGCCGCGCGGGCGCGCTGCCCGATCGGTGCGGGGCGGCCCCAGCGCGGGCACAGCCCGCGCGGGTCCCCCCTTGCGGGCGGCGGCCGCGCGGTTTGCCGAGGCCGCGCGGAGGCCGCTGCCCGCGGGTGCGGGGCGGCCCCGCGCGGCCCAGCCCGCGCGGAGCGCCCCCCCCTCTTGCGGGTCCCGGCCACAGCGGGCGAGCGCCGCGCTATGGGGCGTGCCCGCGGTGCGGGGCGGCCCGCGCGGCACCAGCCGCGCGGTGCCGCCCCATCTTGGGCGGCACCCACGCCGGACCGCGCGCCGGCGGGCGCGCTGCCCGCGGTGCGGGGCGGCCCCGCGCGGGCCGGCGCCGCCGCGGGCGCGCTGCCCGCGGTGCGGGGCGGCCCCGCGCGGCACCAGCCGGCGGGCGCCCCCTCGTGCGGGCGGCCCCGCCGGCCGAGCGCCGCGCGGGGCGCGTGCCCCGGTGCGGGGCGGCCCCGCAGGCACCCAGCCGCGGCGGGCGCCCCCTCTTGTGGGCGGGCCCGCGCGCTGCGGCCGAGTGTCGCGCGGCGCGCTGCCCGCGGCGGGGGGCGACCCCGCGCGGCACCTGCCCGCACGGCGCCCACCCGCGGCCGGCCCCGCGCGCAGCGATGCGCGACGGCGCCGCCCCCCTCCTCCCTCCGTGACCAATAAAAGAAAAAAGAAAGGGAGATTCCCCCCAAACGGAAACATTTCCGACTCACCTCGATGTGCGAAAGAGGAGGAGAAGGAGGGATCGTCCGCTTGCCTCCACCGGTCCACCCTTGCCCGTGCGGCTTGGTTATTCTTTGCCGGCGGCTACGAGGGAGGAAGAAGGAAAAGAAAAGAGGGCGGCCACCAAAAGAAAAAAAGAGGACCCTAATCCTCTTTCCCACACGGCTATATATATACTAAAAGAATTAGGGTTTACCTTAAAAGGTGTGCGGGCTGCCAACACGGATCCCGAGGCGTCTAAAGGGGTCCGAACTTCAAAAATTTATTCTGGGAGAACCGGGAGTCGGAATCCGAAACCGATCGCGTCCCCGTTCTCCGTTTCGCGAGCCCTTCCGCCTAAAAATGTCCGCGAGTCCCGACGGTACTTTCCGGAAAAACACTAAAATTGTCCCACAGTCGGACAGTCGTAAGAAAGGGATAACGGAAAGGGTAACGGAAAAGCCAGGTCTTACATGGAAGCTTGAGGAATGGCCTAGATCATGCGATTGAGATATTATAGTAGTGATCTTTTAGCATGCCATGTTGCACTAGTCTTTTATGATATGATTACTCGATGGAGTAGGAGGCTAGATCTATGTGCGGGTATTATTCAGATCATTCTTTTGACGGACCATGATTATGACAGGTGTAGCTTCATTAGGGATTCTGGCATGTTGTTTATACCCTAGTGGATCTATTATATGCTTTACTCCCTTACTTTTTCTTGAGGACATTTGCATGCTTGTATGGACATCTAGATAGGCCTCATTATCGCTACACTATCATATTGGAACTTGACTGAGAAACAATGTTTTGCTTATTTTCTCCTCATGGTTTAGTCATGTGGTTCAGGTTGCCGGGTGCTAGCAAGGGTTTGGGGTAGTGTAGCCGGGACCTTGGTGTCAGGGACTGGTTGTGCTGGATTGTGGTTGGCAGGGTTTGCGGTGACCCGCGGACTTTGGGCGGTTGACGGAGGTCGGTTATAGGACATGATTATAGACGGCAGGGTAAGTTCGGCAACCGCGGATATTGGGCGGTTGACCGATATTTACTTGTGCATCAGATTGGGTAACAGGTTTCTCTAGGGGACGAAGTTTTCCACTATTTGAGTACTATTGCATCTGTTTGAGGACCGGGGTTTTCTTTAGTGGTTGAGTTTTCCCACTTCGATCAGAGTCGTGATCCAGTCCTGCTGATTATGATACTTATGTTACTGTTACTGTGATACTTTACTCGTGTGGGTCGCTCCCCTCGAGTGCCACTCCGGAGTGTGCGACAGACAGACTTTGAGTCCTTGAGACTCCTTCTTTGCATGGTGTTATGCGTAGGCTGGCATACCCGATGCGGCAGGCAGAGCAGGCAGTTCCAGTGTTTACTGGTGATGAGAGTGGGTTTATTCAGGAGATACTTTTATTGTTTTGCACCCCTCGTGCCTGGGGGCCGAGTGGAGTTAGTACTGTGATTAGACCTGTCACAGTAGTTTTATTGGATTTTCTAAGGCTTGCCCGATGGTATTATTTTTCGCCCTTTATCTGTGCATGGAAATACAGATGTGTGGTTGTGTTTGTGTGAGCGCCTGTTTTGGGGAATTTGTAACTTGGCCTACGGGGCTCGAATTTGACGTGCAGGTACTCGTTTCGAAGGTATCGACGCGAGGAACGCGACAGTATTTTTCTGAATTTTTTTTAGTCCGTTCTGCAGCTATCATGGAACTTGACCTAGCACCCCCGTCATATGTGTGGTAGTGGGCAGGCGCGTTGCCTAGGGTCAGACAGGCGCAGGCTTGACTGGACCCTATGAGGCAGTCATTTCGATTGGGTATATTGAGAACCTTGGGTGCGTGTGGTCTCTGTTACTATTTCATCTGTTTCCACTTTTTGAGTATCTAGATAGAGTGTATGGTAGCTGTAGAGTAGCTCCAGCTTTTCTTGTTCAATTTCATGGCACTGTTATCTTTTACCTCTAGTGGACTTTGTGGACAGACCGTTGGGCTTGTTGACG
>JAQNDB010003653.1:0-28189 GCA_029204045.2 Tillandsia leiboldiana
CTGATGGTTTCAAACTAACCCCTTTTCGCATCGAGTGTCCCTTTAATTACTATCTGTAGCGACTGATGTCGCGGTGCTCTATATAACACATGGTACGGCGGTCTTATGATTCATGGTTTGCTTACACGCACACCAGCGGTTTGGCCACCGCAATGGTGTACTTTTCCGGAACGGTGCGTCCGTTTGACCCGTGTACCCCACAAGGCGACATAGTGGGGACCCCTCGCGGTTACTTAAGGGTTGTTCAAGTGCTGTGGGAGGGTTGGTGGTAACAAGGTGAAGTGAGAGCAAGGTGGTTCGTTTCGCGAGGGGTCCTTAGACCTTTTGGCAGGTGTTCCGTTTGATTTACAGGGATATTGTGATTCATGAGGGGGTGTTTTTGGATGCTCTGGTTGTCGGTTTGCTTTCCTTTCAGTACCTTTAGATCTTATGTTAAGGATTTTAGTTTTGGCGTATTTCGTGAAAGTGTTTAAGTCTTGAAGATTGAAGATGAAGAAGCTTGGATCATATACCTCAATCTCAAAAAAGAAGAATTCAAAAGGATCAGGTAAGTTTAACTAAACAATCTTGGTGATCTGAATACTTCTTATAGTGTAGAAACACTTGGATGGATTTTAATCGCATAAAAATCAAAAACTGGACATGTTATATGTTCAGGATCCGGATCAGAGTACTACAGTCCGGACCCCGAACATAGGTTAGTTCATGCGCAAATCCAGTCCGGAACACATCTGTTCAGTCCGGACCCCGAACGTGGATTTTGCAGAAATGCATGAACAGTCCGGACCGTGGGATTTCAGTCCGGACCCCGAACGTTGTCTTTCTGGAAAAACTCTGTTTAATGACAACAGTCCGGATCGCATTATTCCAGTCCGGACCGTCGACCCGAAAATTTCCAGATAAGGTTGGTTTTTGATTCTTATCCTCTTCCAATGGTTTCTAACCTATAAGTAAACCCTAATTCTATCTTTAGGGTAATCCACATATAAGTTTTATATCCGAAAATGACGAAAAATATTAACGGAGAAAAACTTATAAGATCCACATATAGAGAAGAAAGGAAATAACTAGATTTAATTCTATGTTTCTTCATCTATATTAATTAATTTGATTCTAGGTTTTCATACTCAGATTTTGAGTAGAATCAAATTAATGAATACTTAGATGGTATTTCCGATCTATCTTTGATCTAAGTATTCGGCGGATCATCACCACCAACAAAACAACGATTTTCCCCAAAATCGGCGCGTGGATTCGCGTGGCCTTGTGGATTCAAGGTGCAACCGCTCTCGTGGATTCGGAGCGAGGTACGTTCGTGTGATCGAGACGTACTACTGGTGGAGACCGTGGATTCGGTCAGACGTCGTGGACTCGACGTTGGACGCCGTGGATTCGGCGTTGGACGCAAATCGTGGATTCGAGGCGCGTTGCGGAGCGAGCGGAGAAGATCAACTAGGAGCGTATGGAAAAGGTTGAGTCGTCTGTGAGTACGTTATATCACCTTTGTACGTGTTTAATCTAGTTGATTTCACCGTGTTATCGGTCCCGTGGTTTTTTACTCCTGTGATGGAGTTTTCCACGTAAAAATCTTGCGTGTTATTTTTCATTTCCGCATTGGGTTTTATTACGCAAAGATTTTTGAGTGTTTATTGTTTACACCTATTCACCCCCCTCTAGGTGTTTTTTTCCCTATTTAGATCCATATTAGATATAACCCAACAAGTGGTATCAGAGCGGGAATAGGGTTGTAAACAATGGTTGAAGGTGGAAACATCAACAGACCCCCGTTCTTCGATGGAACAAACTATGCCTACTGGAAAGTACGGATGAAAGCCTTTTTAATTTCCATCGACGAACGGGTGTGGCAATCAATCGAGTTAGGATGGTCAAATCCAACTGAAATTATTGTTGATGTTCACACCATCAAACCTAGGTCGAAATGGACCAAGGAAGAGATTGACTCATCTTCTTACAATGGCAAAGGAATTAACGCCTTATTTAATGCTTTGTCTCAAACTGAGTTCTCTCGCGTCTCGGCATGTGAGACTGCGAAAGAAATCTGGGATGTTCTACAAGTTACACATGAGGGAACAAACCTTGTGAAGATTCAAAAACTGCAAATGCTTACGAGCAAGTTTGACTCTATTTTCATGGCAGAAAATGAATCTTTCACAGATTACTATACACGATTGCAAGACATCGTGAATACATGTGCTAACTTGGGAGAGAAAATTCCAGAATTTAAAGTTGTAAGAAAGATTTTAAGGACTCTTCCTGAAAGATTTCGTTCCAAGGTTACGGCCATTGAAACTATTAAACACCCGGACGAAATCCGTGTAGAAGAATTAGTTGGTGCACTTCAAACATATGAAATGACATTTCCTACTAACTATTCTTCTGGAAAGGCATCCTCTTCTAAGTCTTCAGGTTTTGCGTTGAAAACAACAAAAGAAGAAGACGCGGATTCATCCTCCTCAGACGATGACGAGAACCTATCTATGGAGGATTTGAGAAGCAGCTTGCTCTCTTGACAAGAAAATTTCGCCGAAACTTTCGAAGGGGTAATTCAAGTAAAACTTCATCCTTCGTAAAGTCGAAGAAAGGCAAAGGTTCTTCAAGCTACAAGTCAAGAAAGCAAGAGAGTTTTTCAAAGGATAAGAAAAGCTCAGAGGGACAAGTCCAATGCTTCAAGTGCCGAGGATACGGCCATATCTCAACGGAGTGTCCCAATAAGAATCCGTCGAAGAAGAAAGCGATGCAAGCCGTCACTTGGGATGACACCTCAACGTCAAATGAGTCATCTTCCAGTGATGAAGAAAATAACGCAACGGCATTCCACGCGTCCACATCTTCACCTTCGTGTGCTTAATGGCAAGTACATCCGATTCATTGTCCAACTCCTCCCAAGTTGAAAAGAATGCAACGGACGATGAATCGAGTAATTCCGAAGGTGAAGACTTTGCTTTTGCCTACCATAAACTTTTAAAGGATTCAAAGAAACTGGCAAAGCAAAACAAGGGTTTGAGAGGGAGATTGCAGGATCTCGAAGAAGAAGTAAAAAGGGCAACTTCTCTCTCAAACGCTCTTGAAGTGGAAAGGGATAACTTGATCAAAGTAAATGTTTCCCTTCAAGAGAAAAATGAGCATTTCGAGAAGGAACATGTAAAAATGGTGGATAAAGCAATTACTTCTTGAAGCTCTACTCCGAGGCTCGACAGGAAAAAATGGAAATGACGAAGACCATTTTCCAACTTAAGGATGATTTAAAGCGATTTTCTTCTGGAAGGAGCAAGTTGGATAAGATGCTTGGTCTTGGTCAAACAAACCGTTTCGGCCTTGGATACAATCGAACTGGAGACAGTCCTAGTTCGGTTGGGACAGTTTTTGTGCCCCAGTCGGTATCTCCTCCTCCGACGACGGAATTCACTGCAATCAACGACAACAACCTACCTCACCTACTTCGGGATCGTCAAGTACAAAGGTATGTTTTCGTTGTGGTTTTGCAGGGCACATAAGAAGAAATTGCAAGATTGGAGCGAAAAGATCAAATCAAGCACCTCTTGCAACAACTACCAAAATGGTTCATTCCCCGGAAATCAAAGAAGATTTTTCAAAGGAAAAGAGCCTTGGTAGTACATCAAACAAGACGACGTCGTCAAAGAAAAGCGATGAATCAAACAAGACGCTTTCACCAAGGAGAATAACTTCACATTCATTGCCGACGCAGTCCAAAAAGGTTTGGGTGCGCAAAGGTGAAATCTTCCCTTGTCTTGTCATTCATACTTCTTTGCATGCTTATGACAATTCGTCTTGGTATCTGGATAGTGGATGTTCCCGTCACATGACCGGTGACAAAAAGTTTTCAAACTTTAGAGAAAATCTCCGGAGGACTTGTAGTTTTCGGAGACGGTCGTTCTTCTAAAATTGTTGGAAAAGGAACAATCGCTATTCCAGAAGGCCCGGTTTTGAACAATGTCTTATTTGTTGAAGGCCTTAAGACTAACCTCATTAGTATAAGTCAACTTTGTGACAATGGTTTTTCAGTTAATTTTTCTTCTGCAGAATGTATTGTAACTGATAAGGACCATGTATTCTTTTTGAAAGGGGTTAGATCTGAAAATAATTGCTATGTTGTTTCAAACAAAATTTCTGAAAAGTGTAACCTAGTTTCTTTGGATAATGAAACTCTTTGGCATGAAAGACTAGGTCACATAAATTTTAAAGAACTAGCAAGGATTTCAAATAAAGACGTGGTTAAGGGGGTTCCTAAACTTTCATTTAAAGAAAACATTGTGTGTGGAGGTTGTCAAAAGGGAAAACAATCAAGGGCTGCACACAAGAACTTGAACCACGTTGGTACCAAACGGCCCTTAGAATTACTGCACATGGACTTAATGGGGCCGACTCGTCAACCATCTTTGGGAGGTAAATGGTATTTTTTTTTTTGGTTGATGATTTCTCTAGATATTCATGGGTAACATTTTTAAAAGAGAAAGCGGATACTTTCGACTCTTTTCATGAGGTTTGTCATCGTATTATGATTGAAAGAAATGAAAAGATCGTTCGTGTTCGAAGTGATAGAGGTGGAGAATTCATTAATTCTAAATTCATTGATTTTTGCACTTCCAACGGCATAAAACATGAATTCTCAGCACCCTATACACCTCAGCAGAATGGTGTAGTCGAGCGCAAAAACAGGGTTGTTCAAGAGATGGCGCGTGTTATGCTTCATAGCCGGAAACTCCCGTTACATTTTTGGGCTGAAGCTGTGAACACCGCCGTCTATGTAATTAATCGAGTGTATTTGCGCCCGGGAACTTTAAATACACCATATGAGCTATGGTTTTGTAGAAAACCGAATATCAAATATTTTCGTATCTTTGGGAGTCGTTGTTATATTTTGCGTGATCGCGAAAATCTTGGTAAATTCGACTCTCGAAGTGACGAAGGGATTTTCATGGGTTATTCTACAAATAGTAGAGCATATCGGGTATTTAACTTGGAATCTAAAACGATGGTAGAATCTATTAATGTTAAAGTAGATGAAGCTTTTCACTTTGCATCTGATAAATCTACCCCTGATATGTCTCTAGATGATGATACTCCTGTAAATGCATCTTCTCATAATAATTCTTTCGATAAAGTTGATGCATCTAATGGTTCTTCTAGTTTATCTGATGTGCAGGAATCATCACATGTACCTCCGAGTACTCCGTTACCTCAAACGCTACGTATCTCCAAGGATCATCCGGAATCAAACATTATTGGAGACCCACAAGAAGGAGTCAGGACTCCGGAGACAGTTGGTTTGTGGAGTCGCATGTTTATGTCTCCATGGTAGAACCAAAGAACGTTGATGAAGCTCTTCAGGATGACTACTGGATTGAAGCAATGCAGGAAGAGCTCCATCAGTTCGAAAGAAACAAAGTCTGGGAACTAACGAAGCCACCGAAGCAACACAACGTGATTGGTACTAAATGGATTTTCAAGAATAAGAAAAACGAGGATGGTACCATTATCAGGAACAAAGCACGCCTAGTTGCTCAGGGCTATTCACAAATAGAAGGTATAGACTTTTGATGAGACGTTCGCCCCAGTTGCTCGACTCGAGTCGATTCGTATTGTTGTTCGCAATTGCTTGTCATTTTAAAATCAAAACTCTTTCAAATGGACGTTAAGAGCGCGTTTTAAATGGTGTTTTTAACGAGGAAGTTTATGTGGCTCAACCGAAAGGTTTTGTAGACTATAACAACCTAACCATATTTTTCGTTTGAAAAAGGCTCTTTACGGTCTAAAACAAGCACCGCGAGCGTGGTACGAAAGGTTGACAAAGCACCTTTTGGAAAAGGCTATACTCGAGGGGGAGCAGACCGGACTCTCTTTGTGAAGCATTATCAGGATAACTTCATTGTCGCACAAATCTATGTCGATGACATTGTATTTGGTTGCAACAAGAGACAATGATGCTTCTAAATTCGCTGAAAACTATGGAAAGCGAATTTGAGATGTCTATGATGGGGGAACTAACATATTTTCTTGGATTGCAAGTGAAACAAAATGAAGAAGGCATCCATTTGTGCCAATCCAAGTATGCAAGGGAGTTGGTGAAGAAATTCGATTTAGAAAACTCTAAAGATTTCCGACTCCATTGGGAACTAGCAATAAGGGATTAGGAAGTGAATCTCTTAGTGAAAGTGTAGACGAGAAGCTTTATCGTAGCATGATTGGAAGTCTACTCTAACTCAAGGCTAGTCGCCCGGATATATCCTTTAGTGTTGGGATCTGCGTGAGATATCAATCAGCACCAAAGGAGGTTCACCTGAAAGCGGTGAAAAGGATCGTCCGGTACGTCAACGGAACACTGAATTTCGGAATTTGGTATCCTATGGGAACAACTCTTGACATAATAGAATATTCAGATGCCGATTGGGCAGGATCTGTGGATGATCGGAAAAGTACCAGTGGTGCATGTTTTTATCTTGGCCATGTCTGTTGCATGGCATAGTAAAAAGAAAAACTGCATTGCACTCTCGACTGCCGAAGCGGAATATATTTCAACGGGCAGTTGTTCAACTCAACTCATTGGATGAAAAGCGTGTTGAGCGACTTCCGAATTTCAGCAACTTCGGTAACTATTCTTTGTGAGAACACAAGTGCTATAAATATTTCTAAAAATCTTGTGTTGCACTCGAGAACAAAACACATTGAACTTAGATATCATTTTCTAAGAGAGCTAGTTGAATCAAATATTCTTCAAATTTCCTATATTTCAACTGAAGATCAATTAGCAGACTTTCTAACAAAACCTTGGATCAAAAACGGTTTATTCATTTACGTAAAGCAATTGGAATGCTCTCCTTGAAATAACACTTTTTGAAAATCATTGCTTAGGTTAGGTTTTGTTTTGTGTTTTTGTTCCTTATCTATGGTTGTACATAGAACATTAATTGAGCATATGTAATTGACTTTACTTGCATCCTTTCATATATTTAGAAATTTATTATGCCCTGGATATCATAATAATTCATTTGATGCAATGATCATTTATGTCAATTAAGTCATCTTTAATTGATCAAATTCAATTTCTCTCTCATATGATCTTTTGGTATAGTTTTTATCATATTTGAAAATTGAGTTAAGTATGAAACTCGAGATCATTTTTTGGTTGAATACCATATATCTTAAATAATTGATAGCCAATTGAGGGGGAGTCTATCAAATGTTTATGCTCAAAAGATGTGGAAAGAGTTACATCCCAATGAGGAGTGTGAAAACTACCACCACATGGAGGAAAGAGCTACCACCTCGGTCGTCCGAGTACTGTGTGCAGTTACCACATGTATACCAAGCATGGTTTTTCAAGTTGATAAGATAAAATGCTTTTTGGAATACTTGACTCTGTCAAATTCCAAGGTTGGTATAAGGTGGGGATTTTATTGAAAGATACTCAAAGAGCCACTCCTTATAATAAATTGATTAGATATATTATCTAACCTATTTGGGATTTCAAACATCTATCGATCTTGGTACTTCATTTTCTTTACCATATTAATGATTTGATAAACGCATTACTCATAAGATCATGATAAATGTCATTGAATTTGTTCAACTTTAAAGGATTTAATTTTTGTAAATTTTCGTTTCATTACTTGGATATTATTGATAGATTTTGCATAATCTATTTCTTTGATATGAAATGATGACTTTTGTTTAAAGTTGACATGCAAAAGTGCTTACATACTTTTTCTGAATTTTTTGGAATTTTTCTAAATTTTTCTGAAGAAAAGTTGGAGCCGATCCGGACTGGAATATCCGTTCCGGATCCCGAACGCAGGAATTTTCTGCGGGTAGCCGATCCGGACTGGATTCTTGATCCGTTCCGGACCGCGGCTAGGGTTTTATAAGAAACAAAAGGGTTTTGATTTCTTTTTACAACAACCTTTTGTTTCCAAGTCTCCAGAGCTTCTCTCTATAGAAATCAACCAATTTGGAGCCTTTGCAACTCGAGTTCTTCGGATCAAAGTAAGTTTTTATAATCAAACTTCGGTTTTTCACAGACTTTCTCTCTTTTCTCAAAAACGTGAATGAAATCTTGTAACTTTTTCATTTGAGATTGGTTTTTGGTCAAATTTCTTTTGAAATAAGAACTCTGAGTAGATTAGTTTTGATTGTATGCTGGTTATTCTCTTGATTAACGGATTTTTAGTCTTCGATTTCTGAAAATTCGGTTTTAGGGCATATAATGAGAATTTTTGAAAATCATGGGATTGATCTATTTTTAAAATTCTTTTTGCAAAACTAATTTGATTCTTAGTCTCTCTACATGATAATGATTGTTTAGGTACAATTTTGCAAATTTTTGAAAATAAACAATTTTTCGTGTTTTTGAGTTCGTGCTCGCAGGTTTCTCACGTTCAATAGCAACAATGGTGTTCACTTGGATAATTGTTCTTCTGGCTGCGATGGTTCACACTAGAGGAACGAACAAATTGAAGAGAGCGAAGAAAACTCTACGAAAAGGTGAGTTTGTCCTCGTTAACGACTCCGAGACGGAATCTGATAAGGAAGATGTGAACTGTGATTGTCACGCCCCGGGGGATTATTTTTGCGGAAACGAATTACAAAAGGTCTGTATATTTTTTTTTTTTCTAAAAACCTTCTTCCCCAGCACGTGTCCAGACCCGCCGCATATACAGGATCACTCTACAAACGGACAGAGTCTCCCCTGTATATGCACGGCGTCGCGGCTTGTACAATGTCCAAAAACGGGTAATCATTCAATCACAACAGTTCAGACATACAACCATTCACAATCGCTGAAATGAGTCTCATGGCCGATCAGTTTGAAAGGATAAACCCACAATTGTTGAAACGGCGCCCACCCGGCACCCATGTTTTGAAAACCCTTTTCGAAAGCAACATAAACTCAGGGGTTTTGGAAAACAGTGCCCACACGACACTTAGGTTTTGAAATCCATTTTCGCAAACCATAAATCCACAAGGTTTTGAAAATGGTGCCCACACGACACCCAAGTTTTTGAAAGTAGTTTTCGCAATCTTTTCTTTTGTTTGCTCCTTTTACTTTTCAAAGCGGCCAACTGAGATGTAAGGAAAATAACAATTTATTATTCACCATGCCGACATCCACACCGACCCCACGAGGGTATCGAGAACCACACCACAGTCTACAATATCAAATGAAATGCAAGGAAAGGTAAAGGAGATACAGACTAGGGCTCCCAACCGCCCGACTACTCCCGCCTCGGCCTCACCGTCGTCTACCTCTCACCCCTGGAGGAACCTGTCACGGAGTGGGTAGTCAGCGACACAATGATAATAATAATGAGCAAGAAAGAATGCCAAACCCAACAGTAAGACTATCCGGAGCAACCACTCTGCTCATTGGAAGAGTAACTCGCGAACACCTGCAATACCTGTAATACCCGTAACACCTGTAGCACCTACACACCTGTAACACCTACACACCTGACCTCGTCGGGCACCTACCCCGATAGATCGCACCGCTCACACCTTGGGGCACCTGACCTCGTCGGGCACCTATCCCGACAGATCGCACCGCTTCCCCCCCTTTGATGCCTCAAACCCCACACCTACGGGGGCCCCCACTACCTCACCTCGTGGGTTTACACGGGTCGGAGACCGCTTTCCCGGAAAAGAGCACCCTTTGCGGTGGCCAGACCGCGGGTGCGCGTGTCGCAACTACGAGCATAATAACCAATATACAGGGTAATATCGCAAACACTAGAGACCGTTAGCATTAGTACCGATAACATGCAATTAGTAACCTTCCAACAATATTGATTCTATGCTAAGTCTCAAAGAAAAACCCACCTTGAAGTCAGTCGAACGAGCCACCTGAATGTAGGCCGATCCCGAGCTCTCGCTAGACTACTGGGCAGCCGGTGCTGACTGGCTGGGCCCTGAATGGAAACTGTAGTCAGAACTAGACTCACTCATGCTCATCCCGGCTACATTACACTAACATGTCGCTAATACGGGGAACTTAGCCGAAACTAGGCTTAAACCGAAGTTCCCGAAAATCCATTGAATCTCCAATCATGACCCGCCAACGTTCTAAAAATACCCAAATATCGTCCAACTACACCTGCTGTCCCTAGACATCATAATTTTGATGTTTGGGCAGATGGGGACCAAATCATAATTTCCTCTATTGAATTATTGCTATAAATACACCTTTTGACCGCTGTTTTGACTCGTTCTTCCAAACCAGGAAGCTAGAGACAGCGCCGTAAGTTTCAGCGTGTAGGTTTTGACGCGACAAAGCCCGTGCTCACAGGCTTGGGCCAGCACAAGGCCCAAGGGCAAAGTTGGCCCAAGGACACTCAGGGCACAAAATCACAACTTCACTACTTGGCGCTATATACTTAATATAACTGAGCTATAACTGGAGCATAATGTATATAAACAACTGAGAAGTGAGATGCTCACCTGAGACCTGCCGGGGACTGGCCGGAGAGATTGCCGGAGCAGCACCTCAAATCAAGGTAAGCTCGGTTTGGGACCATTTGCACCAAACCAGGTTCAAACCTGGAACAGAGTTGAGCACGAGGTCAAGAACCCTTGCAGAAACTGGTTGGTTCGAGTCAGATCCATCGCCGGCGGCCGGAGGCGGCGGCGGCCGGAGAACACTCCACATAACCCGTTTAAACATCGAGTTGAGGTAACTTAAATAACCAAAGCCCACAGTCCAAACTAACATGATAGGAAGCTAGTACTCAACACCCAAGGCTTACCTGAGTGGATGGCCGGAGCCCGGAGGCGTCGGCGGCGGCCGGCTGTGGGGCTCGGGTTGCCTTACGGGTGCAACTACAGAGAGTAGAACTCTCACGTTAGAAACTCCATGCAACAGTATGTAAGGCTTCACAGAGACCAAGAGACCTTACCTGAGCCCCTTTCCCATCGTGCAGAGCCCCGGCGATCGCCGGCGGCGGAGCTCGGCCAAGATGATGGCCTCTAATGGCGGATTTCTTGCCGGAGCACGAGAGCCGTTCTAACTTGGACCAAAGGGTTGCTGTTGACTCCCCGATGCTTCCTGTGGTGGTGGCCGGCGGCGTGGGTGCACGGCGGCGCCGGACGGCGAGGTTCGGCCGTGGTGACAAAACGTCCAGTTCTAGGGCAAGCCCGAGCGACTCGGATTATTGTCCGATGATCACCAGACCTTGGAGGTAGCTTGCAGTCGACGTGGAGACGAAGATCAACAGTCTTGATCTGAGTTTCAACGGCCGGATGAAGCCCGGCCGCAGATCTGGCCGGAATTGCACTTCCGGCAAGAAGTCGCCCCCGCCGGCGATGGGGTGGACGGCGGCGGCTCGGGCTGCACCAGGATGGTCCCCTCGAGGTTAAGAACACGATGGTAAGGTCCATGGGAGAATTTAAAACGAAAACTTCCATAAACATACCTCGCCGGAGAACCGAGGAAGAAGAAGATGGCCGCGGCGGCGCACGGCGGCGGCTGGGTGTCGGGTTCACCACAGCTCGGTGTCTCAGTCACCGAGGAGTCTCCAGGTGAAGCTCAGAGCCACCAAAGTCCTCTGGGAGAGATCTTCACCTCCCTAACCGAGATGAAGAAGCTTTTTGGGTTCTCCTCCTTCTCCGGCGACGGGGTGGCGACGGCCGGCGAGTTACCCCCGTGGAGTGCGGCAGAGGGAGAGGGTGTCGTTGGGCTGGCGGCTTTGGACAGAGGCTACGGGCTTAGGGTTTCTAGAACCCTAACCCGGATACATACATATATATAATGCATGTGCACAATTGCAATTTCACCCCTCCACACTTAATATTTGGAGCTCAGTCCCCCACAGCAGCCCACATTCGCACTTTAGTCCCCTCCAAGGAGTGGCACGCAAAACGAGGCATAAAATATAGGGACTTTGTGCAAAATACCGCATTTTTCACCTTATTTCACGCTTTTCGAGGCATTTTAGTCGTCCAAACGAAACACGGACTTTGCCATGACATCCGGCTCGACGAAACCTATCAGGTAGCGATTTTTGTTTTTCGAGAAAATGCCCGGATAAATTCTCGGTCCATCAATACTGTACAGAAATACAGTTTATCACACTTTTTGAGACTCTAGGGCCGTCAAACAGAAATTCCGTCAACACCATTGCGTCCAGATCGTCGAAACCGATCAAAACGACTACCTGGATCACTATGTTCGGAATCCGAACAGTGAATTGGTCCGCGTTTCACTCAAAGGAGTCCCGAAATTGGGGTTACTGTTCATCTACAGTAATTCTCTTAAGTGACTTTGTGCGCAGACCACTGATACATTGGTCGCGACATTCGCCCGCTTCTTCACTGGTTTCTGGAAGATCCGACCGTCAGATTGAAAAGTGCTGAATATGAATTTCGCTCAGTTCGACGAGACGATCACAACGGTCATCTCGGATTTCCAAGATTACGTCCGGATTAGAAGATAGCCTTTTTGTCTCGTAAATAATGCTACTTGCACACTGGCGATTGACCAAATAGGTCAACATAGGTCTTTTGAATTCAAAACCAACTCAAAATTCACCTTTAATCTCTTTATTAGAAGAATAAGATATTTCGAATTACTACAGTGATGAATTGATGGACGATGAAACAATGCCTGTTAAGTCAAAAGGGAAGTCCCCTAGTTCACCTAAGGAAAAGACAGCACCTACTGTTGTGGAAAAAGGCAAAGCACCAATGCCATCTTCATCTATCTCGATGAAAAGAAAGAGACTAGCTCGACGGTTAGGACGAGCACGAGGGGTTGAAATTGACGAACCAATAGCTCCTGATTCACCACCCCGTGAGGAACAAGTGTCTATTAATACAGACCGTCTAAGGGCTTTTGAAAATCGAGAATGCATTGGCGAAAGACATGTTAACATTGGTGCTCTTCGAGACCACTCCCCGGAGTTTGGTAATCTGATTGAACAAGCCAATCTTCTTCAAGTGTGCAGATTCCCAGAAATGCTTGGATATTGTTTGCATCAGGTAAGGACCTTCTACACAAATGCACGGCACCTTCAAGAAAATGAAGACGGTCCAATGGAGTTTTATACGAACGTCCAAGGGACAAGACTTAAAATAACTCCACAATTAATTGGCGAAGTCTTAGGGATGCAATCTAGCAGGTCAGGGATAAACTACTTAAAAGGAAGGAGCTTAACGAATATTGTTACGGCTTTTTGGTATTGGCACATTTCGTGAGTCATGTCAGTGTGTTGAGTCGGAGTCTTAAAGGGATCAAATTGTCAAATCAGCCTTCGAAGACTCTTTGAAGATTCAACATAAGCTCAAGATAACACTCAGGTATGGTTAATTAAACCATAGTGATTTAAGTTCATTTATAATCATTGGAATCAGGAAGTTATTGAAACTTGGTTTAGACTTGGGTTTAGGAACTTGGTTTTAACTAACAACTTGTTTTAAGTTTGGATTCCGGTACTTGGTTTGTTTTGGATAAAGTTTATCTTGGAAAAATTAGTTTTTACATTGCGTACCGGAACCACACTTGAAGTTCCTCTAACCCGACACAGAATTTTCTGTAAATTGCATTGCGTACCGGAACACGGACTCGCGTACCGGAACACAATAGAAAAATCTGTGTTTTGCACCATTGCGTACCGGAACACGATATTTGGTACCGGTACACAATGCCCTATCGGGATAAATTTAATAAACCGACTTTTATCTTTTTCCAAGGGTTATAAATAGATACTTAGGGTTTCCCAACGAGGGTGACTAATACCGATCAATTCAGAAACACTCGCGAGAAACCCTAGAGGCTGGTTTTTACCGTTCTTCTCTTTCGCCTCTTTTAGGTCAATTCGAAGGTTCTTTCAAGAACATATCTTTTGTCGAATTGATCTAATCTTTGCTTAGAAATTTCTTCTACGGTTCCTCAATGAGAATCTAAGCAAAGGATCACCATCGAAGTCAATATTCTTATCGACTGAGTTTGCATCGTGGATTCGACGTTGCATCGTGGATTCGGTGTGCTAAAGGCGTTTCGTGGATTCGAAACGTGTGCTCGTGGATTCGAGTGGCGTTCGTGGATTCGAACGTGTGCAGTGGACGTGCAAAATCGGTGGAGCGCGAGGTCCAAGAAATTGAAGGAGGGGTTAAATCCGTGGAGACGGTAATCACCTTGTTATTCTTCTTTTCTTAGGGATTGTTATTGCGTGGATATCCAACCGGTCAGCGCAAGGTCCGAAGAAGCTGAAGGAGGGGTTTGAGTCCGTGGAGTCAGTAATCACCTTGTTATTCTTCTATTCTTAGTGGATTGTTATTGCGTGTTAGTCCCGTGGTTTTTCTCCTGGATTGGAGTTTCCACGTAAATCTCGGTGTGCTGTTTTTATTTTCCGCATTGGTTTTTATTTTGTACTGAGATTGAGTTTTTAAGTATTACACCTATTCATCCCCCCTCTAGTTGTTTGATAGTACCTATTTAGATCCTTGTGGATCCTATAAAAAAACCTACAATTGGTATCAGAGCGGGTTTTAGGTTTATCTATCATGATGGGTGAAAGTGGTAATATTTATAGACCTCCTCTTTTTGATGGGACTAATTATGCTTATTGGAAAGTGCGGATGAGAGCTTTTCTCATCGCAATTGATGAGCGGGTATGGCAATCCGTGGAATACGGTTGGGTGCATCCTGTTGAGGAAGTAGGAAATTCTACTACCCCAAAACCTCGCTCTAGATGGTCCAAAGAGGAATTTGAAAGATCTTCTTACAATGGGAAAGGTATGAACGCTTTATTTAATTCTCTTTCCTCGACTGAGTTCACACGAATTTCCGCGTGTGAATCCGCAAAGGAAATTTGGGATATTCTCAAAATTACACATGAGGGTACTAATCTTGTAAAAATTCAAAAGCTCCAGATGCTTACAAGTCAATTTGACTCTATTCATATGGAAGAGCATGAATTGTTTACAGATTATTACACTAGACTTCAAGATGTAATAAATACATGTGCTAATTTAGGAGAAAAGATCCCGGAGTCGAAAATTGTAAGAAAGATACTTCGGACTCTTCCGGAACGGTTTAGGGCAAAGGTTACCGCCATTGAAACCGTTAGTCATCCGGATGAGATGAGTGTAGAGGAATTAGTAGATGCTTTGCAAACTTATGAAATGACTTTTCCTACTAATCAAGTTTCTTCCAAGTCTTCTTCTAAGCTTACAGGTATTGCATTCAAATCAACAAAGGAAGAAGATAGCGAATCAAGTTCCGACGATGAAATCTCTTTTGCCGATTTTGAAGAACAATTGGCGCGGATCACAAAGAAATTTCGTCGGAAATTTTGGAAGAATCAAACCGATGGATCTTCATCCACGAAACCATCTAAAGGATCATCGGGTTCTAAATCCTCTAATCTCAAAGGCGTTGCAAAACCTTCTAAAGAAAAAGAGAAAGATGATTTCGAAGGGGAAATCCAATGCTATCGATGCAAAGGCTACGGCCATTTTTCAACGGATTGTCCTTCTCCGAAATCATATAAAAAGAGGGCTTTGCAAGCAAAAACTTGGGACGATTCTACTTCTAATGAATCGACCTCAAGTAAAGAGGAAAAAATCATTGCTTCTCATGCCTCTCATTTTCCCTCTTCTAATAATTGTTTATCATCTTTAGTCACTGACTCTACTCCTTTGATTTTGTATGAAACATCAACAACCGGCGGAGAGTCATCAAGTGAGGGGGAGTCGGACGAGGAAGAACTCATTGAGGCATATCAACAACTTCTTGCGGAATCTAAGAAGATGGCCAAACATATCAAGAAGTTGAGAAAGCAACGACTTGAAGATCAAGACGAGAATCATGCTTTAAAGATAAAACTTCATGATCTCGAGGAGGAACGAGAACGTTTATTGGAAAACAATAAAATCCTCCAAGAAGAGCGAAACCAATCGGAGACAAACGCTAAATCATATATGGACAAGATTGGTTTTCTAGAAAAACAGTTTGAGGATATTCATGTCACCAATCAAGCTTTGACCAAGCAAGTTCATCAACTTAAATCCGACATACAAAGGTTTTCAACCGGTTCCAAGAAACTAGATTGTATGAGCGGATTAGGTCAAACAAGCAAGGTTGGTTTGGGATTTAAAAAGAACCAAACTGTGAAGGCTTCAAGTTCCACTATCAAATCGAAAGGAAGGACGTGTCACCTTTGTGGACTTGAAGGACATTTGGTGAAGGTTTGCCCGAAAAAGAGAAAGAAAAATTGTTCGGCAACTTCATCTAAGGAGCGGACTCAAGGGACTCAAAAGATATATCAAGTCAAAGGAGTTCACTCATCCCACCAAAGGTCCGAGCCGCAACATCAATCATTCAAGTGGATCACTGCGAGGCAAAGACCTAAGGTGGATCGACAGTCAAAGCTATCAACTCCCGGCCACAACGAATCAAGACAACCCAAAATCCAACGATTTTGGATTCGGAAAGGTGATATCTTTCCTTGTCTTAAGTTCTAAATAGCTTATGACTGTGTGTAATGTAGAGTTATTATGGATCCACAAGGATCTAAATAGGTACTATCAAACAACTAGAGGGGGGGTGAATAGGTGTAATACTTAAAAACTCAATCTCAGTGCAAAATAAAAACCAATGCGGAAAATAAAAACAGCACACCGAGATTTACGTGGAAACTCCAATCCAGGAGAAAAACCACGGGACCAACACGCAATAACAATCCACTAAGAATAGAAGAATAACAAGGTGATTACCGACTCCACGGACTCAACCCCTCCTTCAGCTTCTTCGGACCTTGCGCTGACCGGTTGGATATCCGCGCAATAACAATCCCTAAGAAAGGAAGAATAACAAGGTGATTACCGTCTCCACGGATTTAACCCCTCCTTCAATTTCTTGGACCTCGCGCTCCACCGTTTTGCCCGTCCACTGCTCACGTTCGAATCCACGAACGCACGCTTCGAATCCACGAAACGCCTTTAGCACACCGAATCCACGATGCCACGTCGAATCCACGACGCAAACTCAGTCGATAAGAATATTGACTTCGATGGTGATCCTTTGCTTAGATTATCAATGAAGAACCGTAGAAGAAATCTCTAAGCACAGATTAGATCAATTCGACAAAAGATATGTTCTTGAAAGAACCATCGAATTGACCTAAAAGAGGCTATAAAGAAGAACGATGAAAACCTAGCCTCTAGGGTTGCTCTCAAGAGTTTTATAAAAAGATCGGCCGTAGCTCCCACGTTTTTGAGAAACCCTAAACGTCTATTTATAGTTTAGAAACCTTTGGAAAGAGATAAGAATAAAAAACATACCTTATCTGGAAATTTTCAGGACGGCGATCCGGATCGGATTTACTGCGATCCGGATCGTCGTAACGAGATTGACGATTCCAGAAATACCATGGTTCGGGATCCGGATCGCATTGCCCGATCCGGATCGTTCATACAAATCAGAAAACTTAACATTCGGGATCCAGATCGGAAATTGCATGGATCCGGATCGAAGTCTTGTATGAAGCAACAACCTTCGGGATCCGGATCGTTGGCTCTGATCCGGATCCTGAACAAGTCCGAACACCAGTTTTTGATTATTATGCAATTAAAAGTTCATCCAAGTGTTTCTACACTATAAGAAAGTATTCGGATCACCATAATTATTTAGTTAAACATGCCTGATCCTCTTGAATACTTTCTTCTTGAGATTGATGTAACTGATCCACAATTCTTCAACTTCAATCTTCAAGACTCAAGACACTGGGTGTCAACTTGAGCTCTTGTTGAATCTTCTCTAAGTCTTTGATTGCTGATTGACAATTTGATCCCTTTAAGACTCTGACTCAACTCACTGACTTGACTCACGAAATATGCCAATACCAAAAAGCCGTAACAATCTCCCCCTTTGGCAATTTCGTGACAAAACCCAAAAATACATAAAAGCGCTCAAGTCACTCATCTTAAACCAAAAAATCGAAACTCAATATCATCACCAAAACATTGATTTTCTTTGCGTGAAAGATCCAATAAATACAAAATTACATTTGAACCAAACAGTCCTAGAACATACTCTATGACTTAGGACTTGGAGTCTTAAAGTGATGTAATTCCTGCAAAACAAAACTCCAAACAAAATCAAACGTTAGTTGTTAGAAATTAAAATCCTACATTTGATCCGTCTTCCTTTTGGTTCTTTTGTTTTTCGGCTCTTTCAATTTTTTCTTTGTCTCCCCCTATCTTGAGCATCTCTAACATGTTTTCCATGTTCTCCATGTTCTTGAGCATCTATGTTCTCCCCCTTTGTGATACGATCATCATTTTCCGTTCTCCCCCATTTTTTCATTTTCGTTTGTACTCTCTTGATGATCTCATCTCCGATCATTTCTCTTCTCCCCCTTTTTATCACAAATTGTCAAACAGTGAACATACTAGACAAAAGTAAATCACTAACAATATTAGTTCATAGAGAAAGAGAGATAAAAACTCAGTTCTGGTATATAACAAAAATGCAGATTCCGTACCTATACCAGAAAGCAAAAATCAAATAATTTTTTGAAACAAATCCAGATTTTAGAATCTTTTCAAATACCGATTTGTATTCCATCAAGAAATCAATTTAAGTGCTTTAAACAGTGAATTCACACAGATGTCATTCAATCCAATTAATTTCACAAAATTAAAAAGATTTACTCCAAAATCATGAAAAATAAAGGTAAAACATTATAAACCGTTTTTCATGTTATATTCATCAAACACAAGTCATCAAAATAATCTTGAGATCCAAACTCTATCAAGATGTAACGGATTTACAAAGATGACTTACAGAGATTTCCAAATGACATCAATTTGATTTCTTACCCTTTCAAATTTGAGATAAGCACTAAAATACCTAAGGGTGGCTCTTTGAGCATCTTTCAACTATTCCACCTTATACCAACCAGGAGATTGTTCAAAATATAAGAGTTTTGCATATAAATCTCCAAATGCTTCAACTAAAGATTTTCTCATAAAATACTATCAAGCATCCATAACATGTGGTAGCTTCACACACAAACCGGACGACCGGGGTGGCAGCTCTTTCCAGCATGTGGTGGTAGTTTTCACACTCCTTTCGAATGTAACTCTTTCCACATCTTTCATAATTCAATTATTTACCCTTGTAAGAAGGCAATCTCTTACGTGAAAGAATTAAATCCCAAATTTTAGTCAATCGGTTGTCTCATGTTTATCACAAAGAACTCACACAACCGAGATAGATTAAGCATCTGAAGATCACACATGATTTCTAAAATTTGATGCTTATAATATCAAAAACTCCTATAATGAAGTATCTTCAAGATTATGATTATGAAGTAAAGTTGATAATCCATATAAAATTAATTTGGAGTGAATGAAAGTGAAAGCCCTTTTCATTCAATGCACTTGTTCATTAAAAATCCTTTTGTTCAAAAACAAAGTATAAAAACGAAGAGCATTGAAAAACATGTAATGCAAAGATTAAGAAAGATATGAAGGGAAAACCAATCAAAGCATTACATACAGTCATAAGCTATTTAGAACTTAAGACAAGGAAAGATATCACCTTTCCGAATCCAAAATCGCTGGATTTTGGGTTGTCTTGATTCGTTGTGGCCGGGGGTTGTCCGCTTTGACTGTTGATCCACCTTAGGTCTTTGCCTTGCAATGATCCACTTGTATGATTGATGATGTGGCTCGGACCTTTGATGGATTGAGTGAACTCTTTTGACTTGATGTGTCTTTTGAGTCCGTTGAGTCCGCTCCGTAGATGAAGTTGCCGAAGGATTTTTCTTTCTCTTTTTCGGGCAATCCCTCACCAAATGTCCTTCAAGTCCACATAAGTGACAAGTTCTTCCTTTCAATTTCATTGTGGAACTTGAAGCATGCACAGTTTGGTCCTTTTTGAATCCCAAACCAACCTTACTTGTTTGACCTAAACCGGACATACACTCAAGTTTCTTGGAATCGGTTGAGATCTTTGTATGTCGGATTTAAGTTGATGAACTTGTTTGGTCAATGCTTGGTTGGTGACCTGAATCTCCTCAAACTGTTTTTCTAGAAAATCAATCTTGTCCATATGGGAATTAACGACCGTTTCCGATTGATTTATCTTTTCTTGGAGGATTTATTATTATTCAATAAAAGCTCTCGTTCCTCCTCGAGATCATGAAGTTTGATCTTTAAAGCATGATTCTCGTCTTGATTCTCAAGTCGTTGCTTCTCAACTTCTTGATATGTTTGGCCATCTTCTTAGATTCCGCAAGAAGTTGTTGATATGCCTCAACGAGTTCTTCCTCGTCCGACTCCCCCTCACTGTGATGACTCTCCGCCGGTTGTTGATGTTTCATACAAAATCAAAGGAGTAGAGTCAGTGACTAAAGATGATAAACAATTATAGAAGAGGGAAATGAGAGGCATGAGAAGCAACGATTTTTTCCTCTATACTTGAGGTCGATCATTAGAGTAGAATCGTCCCAAGTTTTCGCTTGCAACAGCCTTCTTTTTATATGATTTCTTAGAAGGACAATCCATTGAAATATGGCCGTAGCCTTTGCATCGATAGCATTGGATTTCCCCTTCGAATTCATCTTTTTCTTTCTTAGAAGGTTTTTGCAAAGCTTTGAGGTTAGAGGATTTAGAACCCGATGATCCCTTTAGAAGATGTTCATGGATGAAGATCCATCGGTTCGATTCTTCCAAAATTTTCGACGAAATTTCTTTGTACGATCCGCGCCAATTGTTCTTCAAAATCGGCAAAAGAGATTTCATCGTCGGAACTTGATTCGCTATCTTCTTCCTTTGTTGATTTGAATGCAATACCTGTAAGCTTAGAAGAAGACTTGGAAGAAACTTGATTAGTAGGAAAAGTCATTCATAAGTTTGCAAAGCACCTACTAATTCCTCTACACTCATCTCATCCGGATGACTAACGGTTTCAATGGCGGTAACCTTTGCCCTAAACCGTTCCGGAAGAGTCCGAAGTATCTTTCTACAATTTTCGACTCCGGGATCTTTTCTCCTAAATTAGCACATGTATTTATTACATCTTGAAGTCTAGTGTAATAATCTGTAAACAATTCATGCCCTTCCATATGAATAGAGTCAAATTGACTTGTAAGCATCTGGAGCTTTGAATTTTTACAAGATTAGTACCCTCATGTGTAATTTTGAGAATATCCCAAATTTCCTTCGCGGTTTCACACGCGGAAATTCTTGTGAACTCAGTCGAGGAAAGAGAATTAAATAAAGCGTTCATACCTTTCCCATTGTAAGAAGATCTTTCAAATTCCTCTTTGGACCATCTAGAGCGAGGTTTTGGGGTAGTAGAATTCCTACTTCCTCAACAGGATGCACCCAACCGCATTCCACGGATTGCCATACTCGCTCATCAATTGCGATGAGAAAGCTCTCATCCGCACTTTCCAATAAGCATAATTAGTCCCATCAAAAAGAGGAGGTCTATAAATATTACCACTTTCACCCATCAAGATAGATAAACCTAAAACCCGCTCTGATACCAATTGTAGAGTTATTATGATCCACAAGGATCTAAATAGGTACTATCAAACAACTAGAGGGGGGTGTGAATAGGTGTAATACTTAAAAACTCAATCTCAGTGCAAATAAAAACCAATGCGGAAAATAAAAACAGCACACCGAGATTTACGTGGAAACTCCAATCCAGGAGAAAAACCACGGGACCAACACGCAATAACAATCCACTAAGATAGAAGAATAACAAGGTGATTACCGACTCCACGGACTCAACCCCTCCTTCAGCTTCTTCGGACCTTGCGCTGACCGTTGGATATCCATCGCAATAACAATCCCTAAGAAAGAAGAATAACAAGGTGATTACCGTCTCCACGGATTTAACCCCTCCTTCAATTTCTTGGACCTCGCGCTCCACCGTTTGTGCCCGTCCACTGCTCACGTTGCGAATCCACGAACGCACGCTTCGAATGCCACGAAACGCCTTTAGCACACCGAATCCACGATGCCACGTCGAATCCACGACGCAAACTCAGTTGATAAGAATATTGACTTCGATGGTGATCCTTTGCTTAGATTATCAATGACCGAACCGTAGAAGAAATCTCTAAGCACAGATTAGATCAATTCGACAAAAGATATGTTCTTGAAAGAACCATCGAATTGCCCTAAAAGAGGCTATAAGAAGAACGATGAAAACCTAGCCTCTAGGGTTGCTCTCAAGAGTTTATAAAAAGATCGGCCGTAGCTCCCACGTTTTTGAGAAACCCTAACAGTCTATTATAGTTTAGAAACCTTGAAAGAGATAAGAATCAAAAACATACATTATCTGGAAATTTTCAGGACGGCGATCCGGATCGGATTTACTGCGATCCGGATCGTCGTAACGAGATTGACGATTCCAGAAATACCATGGTTCGGGATCCGGATCGCATTGCCCGATCCGGATCGTTCATACAAATCAGAAAACTTAACATTCGGGATCCAGATCGGAAATTGCATGGATCCGGATCGAAGTCTTGTTATGATAGCAACAACCTTCGGGAATCCGGATCGTTGGCTCTGATCCGGATCCTGAACAAGTCCGAACACCAGTTTTTGATTATTATGCAATTAAAAGTTCATCCAAGTGTTTACACTATAAGAAAGTATTCGGATCACCATAATTATTTAATTAAACATACCTGATCCTCTTGAATTACTTTCTCTTGAGATTGATGTAACTGATCCCACAATTCTTCAACTTATAATCTTCAAGACTCAAGACACTGGGTGTCAACGTGAGCTCTTGTTGAATCTTCTCTAAGTCTTTGATTGCTGATTGACAATTTGATCCCTTTAAGACTCTGACTCACCTCACTGACTGACTCACGAAATATGCCAATACCAAAAAGCCGTAAACATGTAATGCTTTGATGGTTTTCCTTTCATATTTTTCTGAATCTCTGCATTACATGTTTTCAATGCTCTTCGTTTTTATGTTTGTTTTTGAACAAAAGGGTTTTCATGAACAAGTGCATTGAATAAAAAAAAAAAGGGCTTCACGTCATTCACTCCAAATTAACTTTATATGGATTATCAACTTTACTCCATAATCATAATCTTGAAGATACTTCATTATAGGAGTTTTTGATATTATAAGCATCAAATTTTAGAAATCATGTGTGATCTTTAGATGCTTAATCTATCTCGGTTGTGTGAATTCATTGTGTCAAACGTGAGACAACGATAGACTAAATTTCGGATTTAATTCTTTCACGTAAGAGATTGCTTTCTTACAAGGGTAAATAAATGATTTATAAAGATGTGGAAAGAGTTACATCCGAAAGGAGTGTGAAAAACTACCACCACATGTTGGAAAGAGCTGCCACCCCGGTCGTCCGGTTTGTGTGTGAAGCTACCACATGCTATGGATCCTTGGATAATATTTTATGAGATGTTTTAGTAGAAGCTTTCGGAGATTTAAATTCAAAGTTCATATTTTGAACAATCTCCTGGTTGGTATAAGGTGGGATAGTTGAAAGATGCTCAAAGAGCCACCCTTAGGTATTTTAGTGCTTATCTCAATTTGAAAGGGTAGAATTCAAGATTGATGTCGTTTGGAAATCTCCGTAAGTCACCTTTGTAAATCCGTTACATCTTGATAGACTTTGGATCTCAAGATTATTTTTGATGACTTGTGTTTGATGAATATAACATGAAAAACGGTTTATAATGTTTTACCTTTATTTTTCATGAGTTTGGAGTAAATCTTTTTAATTTTTATAATTAATTGGATTGAATGACATCTATGTGAATTCATTGCTTTTCAAAGCACTTAAATGGATTTCTTGATTGTATGCAAATCGGTAATGAAAAGATTTCAAAATTTGGATTTCTTTCAAGAAATTTTTGTTTTTGGCTCTGTTGTTTCCGGTACCTGCTTTTTAGTACCTGAAAATCCAATCCGGATTAGAAAATCCAATCCGGATCCCGAATGTGAAGTTTTTTGGTTTTTCACTTGCGTACCGGTACTACATTTTTAGTACCGAACTACATTGCGGATCCGGATCCCCCTGCCTGTCAATCCGGATCCCGAACGATGGTTTTTCGGCTTTTACACTGTACCGGTACGCGACTTCTGGTACCGGTACGCGATCTGGGTTTCCTTATATTCCGAGACTACATTGTTCTTATTTCATCTCTCCCACTTCAAAACCCTCCCTCTCTCTCTCTAAAACATCTCTAAGGGGTTTTTCATCAAGATCAAGTGATTTGTTGCTTTGATTTGTAAGTTTCTTCATTAATCTTGCTTACTTTTGTTTCAAAACCCTAGTTTTTAGGTTTTGATGTTTTATTTTGGGATTTTTGAGTTGATCCTTACTCCAAATGAAATCTCTTGCTTAAATCACTCTTAATTCATGTTTAGAACATATTTGGTTGCTTTCTATCTAATTAGATTCATGTTTCCATGCTTATTTGATTGAATCTAACATTTTCATGTGTTCTTGACATAAGAAAAAAAAAATGAGAATTAGGGCTTTTAAAGCAAATGAATTTTAAATGATAATCATCAATTGTGACATGTTTAGAATGTTTCTTAGACATGCTTAAGCCTTCCTATACGATCAAATCATAGTGCATTGTGTTCTTTGTAGGAAATGGCATTTTCATGGCTTCTTGCACTAGTGGTTTTGATGGCCACTGGAAGTGGACGTGGTCGCGGTTCTAGAAAGAAAAAGGCTACCAAGCGATCACGCAACGAGGATTCAACTAGCTCAGATTCTGAACATTCCTCAGAATATGAAGAGGAATCAGTTCAAGGAAAGGGGAAAGCACCTTTGGCTTCAAGGAAAAAGAAGGGTGCGGATTCTCCTCCGCGTAGAAGTACCGGTGGACCGGTAATACGCGAGCGCTCTCAACGGAGATCAAATGTTGATGAAAGTGAACCGCATGTGAGTGCAAAACGCCGTGCCAGATTTGCAAACCGCACATGCATTGGAGAGCGACACGTGAACTTTAATGAGCTATGTCGTGAGGTGCCAGACTTTGCAAGGCTTTTGGAACGAAGTCATATTCGGCCACTTGGCAGAGTTCAACCTAAGATGGGTTTTTGTGTGGAGATCATCAGGGAATTCTACATGCAAGGTAACATACTTCAAAAAGACCATGACACCGGAGCTTTCGTCTTTGAAACAACAGTTAGAGGCGTCAAGTTTGACATTACTCCAGCAGTAATTGGTGCAAACCTTGGATTAGCTGTTGACACTACTGGTCTTTATTACACTGATGGTAATTTACTACATGATACCCATTGGGATATGGTTGTGGACTCTATTTGCAAGACAGGACGCACACGAACAGATCATATGTGGAATCAAAGGACCTAAAAACCAGAGTATCATATTTTGTCCTTAATTGTATGCTACAACCTATTGCCCACACTGGGGACCAAAAGGATTCGATGGGATCGATTGTTACTTCTCTTTTTCCTCGGTCACCCGGAAAGTGCAAATGGAATTAACACCAACATTCCATTTCTCATTTGGCAGCAAATGGTACATGTCATTGAAGGATCTAGGCAACGTGACCTTCTACCGTATCCAATCTTGATTACTAGTATATTGGAAGATCACGGAGTGGACATTTCTTGTGCCAAATATGATTATGGCTTGGGGGCAATTGATGGAATCACTTTAGCCAAGTCGATTAGCACTTTGAAGACATTTGGGCATACAAAAGCCTATGCAAGTGAAGCGACAGTGAGTGCACCACCTCGTCAAGATCTCCTGAACCAGATGAGGTCATTACTCTTCAAACCTTGCATCGGGATGTTCGTTCATTAAAGCAAAGGATGGAGCAAAGGATGGAGCAAGGCTTCAGAAACTTGAGGATGGTTTAAAGAAAATCTTCGATATCCTTGGGTGCAAACAGGATGATGTGGTCACTGGAGCAACTGCACCGAGTACATCGCATGGACCAACATCACATGATGATGATGATTCAAATGAGGATGAGTGATTTCTTTTCCTTCTTGTTTTTGGTTTTCAGTTTCTTTCACGTTGTGATGAACAAGAACTCTAATCGTCTTGTAAACTAAGAACTTATCCTCCTAGTATTTTTACTTTTTGTTTATATTAACTGTTTGACAATTTGTGACAAAAAGGGGAGAACGGAAATGATGGACATATCATAAAAAGGGGGAGACAGAAAATAATGATTGCATCACAAAGGGGAGAACATGGATGCTCAAGACAGGGGGAGAACATGGAGAACATGGATACTCAAGATAGGGGGAGATAAAGAAAAGATTGAAAGAGCCACAAAACAAAAGTTGGAAAAACAAAAGAACCAAATGGAAGACGAATCAAATGTAGGATTTTAACTTGTAACGACTAACGTTTGATTTGTTTGGAGTTTTGTTTTGCAGGAATTACATCACTTTAAGACTCCAAGTCCTAGTCATAGAGTATGTTCTAGGACTGTTTGGTTCAAATGTATTTTGTATTTATTGGATCTTTCACGCAAAGAAAATCAATGTTTTGGTGATGACATTGAATTTCGAATTTTTGGTTTTAAGATGAGTGACTTGAGCGTTTTTATGTATTTTTGGGTTTTGTCACGAAATTGCCAAAGGGGGAGATTGTTACGGCTTTTTGGTATTGGCACATTTCGTGAGTCATGTCAGTGTGTGAGTCGGAGTCTTAAAGGAATCAATTGTCAAATCAGCTTTCGAAGAACTTTGAAGATTCAACATGAGCTCAAGATAACACTCAGGTATGGTTAATTAAACCATGGTGATTTAAGTTCATTTTATAATCATTGGAATCGGAAGTTTTGAAACTTGGTTTAGACTTGGGTTTTAGGAACTTGGTTTTAACTAACACTTATTTAAGTGGTGGTTCCGGTACTTGGTTTGTTTTGGATAAATTTTACTTGGAAAAATCAGTTTTTACTTGAGTACCGAACCACACTTGAGTTCCTCTAACCCGACACAGAATTTTGCTGTAATTGCATTGCGTACCGAACACACGACTCGCGTACCGGAACACAATAAAAAATCTGTGTTTGCACCATTGCGTACCGGAACACGATATTTGGTACCGGTACACAATGCCCTATCGGGATAAATTTACTAAACCGACTTTAATCTTTTTCAAGGGTTTAATAGATACTTAGGGTTTCTCAACGAGGTGACTAACCCGATCAATTCAGAACACTCGAGAGAAACCCTAGAGCTGGTTTTTTACGTTCTTCTCTTTCGTCGCCTCTTTTAGGTCAATTCGACGGTTCTTTCAAGAACTATCTTTTGTCGAATTGATCTAATCTTTGCTTAGAGATTTCTTCTACGGTTCCTCAATGAAATCTAAGCAAAGGATCACCATCGAAGTCAATATTCTTATATCGACTGAGTTTGCGTCGTGGATTCGACGTGGCCATCGTGGATTCGATGTGCTAAAGGCGTTTCGTGGATTCGAAACGTGTGCTCGTGGATTCGAGTGGCGTTCGTGGATTCGAACGTGTGCAGTGGCGTGCAAAATCGTGGAGCGCGAGGTCCAAGAATTGAAGGAGGGGTTAAATCCGTGGAGACGGTAAATCACCTTGTTATTCTTCTTTTCTTAGGGATTGTTATTGCGTTGATATCCACCGTCTCAGCGCAAGGTCCCAGAAGCTGAAGGAGGGGTTTGAGTCCGTGGAGTCGGTAATCACCTTGTTATTCTTCTATTCTTAGTGGATTGTTATTGGCGTGTTGCGTGGTTTTTCTCCTGGATTGGAGTTTCCACGTAAATCTCGGGTGTTCTGTTTTTATTTTCGCATTGGTTTTTATTTTGCACTGAGATTGATTTTTTAAGTATTACACCTATTCACCCCCCCTCTAGTTGTTTGATAGTACCTATTTAGATCCTTGTGGATCCTATAAAAAAACCTACAAACGGGATGTGGCAAACTGTTGTCAGGGGAATATGTTTTTGGGAGGAAACTCAGGCAACAGGCAATTCTATCAAGTCCAAAGAACTTCCGATTGAGTAACCACCCCGTTTCCTCAACTTCATCACATGTTACAATAATTCTTCCAACATGCAGACGAAAGTCTTAAATTGGATCGAATGCTGTTCTTATCGCTTAGGACATCCGTCAGAGTCATGGGTTTAATATCAATATTCCGTACATCATTTGGATAGGATGACAGGTATGTTGAGCATCCTCA
>JAQNDB010003654.1:0-28180 GCA_029204045.2 Tillandsia leiboldiana
GTGGCTCTTTGAGCATCTTTCATTAAAAACCCACCTTATACCAACCTTGAAATTTGACGAAGTCAAGTATTTCAACATGCATTTTACTTAATCAAAAATTTGAACAACCATGCTTGGTATACATGTGGTAGCTGCACACAATACTCGGACGACCGAGGTGGTAGCTCTTTCCTCCATGTGGTGGTAGTTTTCACACTCCTCATTGGGATGTAACTCTTTCCACATCTTTTGAGCATTTTACTTTTTCTATGACTCCCCCTCAATTGGCTATCAATTATTTAAGATATAAAGTATTCAACCAAATATTGATCTCGATTTCATACTCGACTAAGCAGTCAAATAAGATAATGACTATACCAAGAGATCATTGAGAGAGAGAATTGACTTTGATCACTTAGAAGATGATTTAATTAACATAAATGATCATTGCAACAGTGAAATATTATGATGGCAAAAGCATAATAAATTTCTAAATGTGCAAAAAGATGCAATTAAAGTCAATTATGATCTATGCTCAATTAATGTCCTATGTACAAACATAGATAATGAACAAAACAAAACAAATACAAAACCTATCCTAAGCAAAGGTTTCAAAAGGAAGTTTATTTCAAGGAAAGCATTCCAATTGCTTTTCGTAAATGAATAAAACGTTTTTGATCCAAAGGTTTTGTTAAAAAGTCAGCCAATTGATCCTCAGTTGAAATATATGAAAGTTGAAGAGTATTTGATTCAACTAGCTCTCTAAGAAAATGATATCTAAGTTCAATATGTTTTGTTCTAGAGTGCAACACAGGGTTTTTAGAAATGTTAATTGCACTTGTGTTGTCACAAAGAATTGTTACCGAAGATGCTGAAATGCGGAAGTCGCTCATACGCTTTTCATCCAAATGAGTTGAGTTGAGCAACTTCCCGCTGAAATGTATTCCGCTTCGCAGTCGAGAGTGCTATGCAATTCTGCTTTTTACTGTGCCATGCAACAAGGCAATGGCCAAGATAGAAGCATGCACCACTCGTGCTTTTCCGATCATCCACTGATCCTGCCCAATCGGCATCTGAGTATCCAACAATATCCAGACTTGTTCCCATTGGATACCAAATTCCGAAATTAATTGATCCTTTGATGTACCGGATGATCCGTTTCACCGCTTTCAGGTGAACCTCCTTTGGTGCTGATTGATATCTCGCGCAAATCCCAACACTAAAGGATATATCCGGGCGACTAGCCGTGAGGTAAAGTAGACTTCCAATCATACTTCTGTACAGTTTCTCGTCTACATTCTCACTATGTGATTCACTTCCAAGTCCCTTGTGGCTAGTTCCCATTGGAGTTGGAAAATCTTTACAATTTTCTAGATCAAACTTTTTGACCAACTCCATTGCATACTTGGATTGACTCAAGTGAATACCTTCATCATTTTGTTTAATTTGCAATCCAAGAAAATAAGTCAATTCGCCCATCATGGACATCTCAAATTCGCTTTCCATGGTCTCCGCGAATTTAGAAGCATCATTATCTCTTATTGCGCCAAATACAATGTCATCGACATAGATTTGTGCTACAATGAAATTGCTTTGATAATGCTTCACAAGAGAGTCCTATCAGCTCCCCCTCGAGTATAGCCCTTCTCCAAAAGGTGCTTTGTTAACCTTTCGTACCATGCTCGCGGTGCTTGTTTCAGACCGTAAAGAGCCTTTTTCAAACGAAAAACATGGTTAGGTTGTTTATGATCTACAAAACCTTTCGGTTGAGCCACATAAACTTCCTCATTTAAAAAAACCATTTAGAAATGCGCTCTTAACCGTCCATTTGAAATAATTTGATTTTGAAAATGACAAGCAATAGCAAATAGTATACGAATGGACTCGAGTCTAGCTACAGGGGCGAATGTTCGTCAAAGTCTATACCTTCTACTTGAGAATAACCTTGAGCAACTAATCGTAGCCTTGTTCCTGATAGATTGTACCATCCTCATTTTTCTTGTTCTTGAAGATCCATTTGGTACCTATCACATTGTGTTGCTGTGGAGGCTTCGTTAATTCCCAGACTTTGTTTCGCTCAAATTGATGGAGCTCTTCCTGCATTGCTTTAATTCAGTAGTCATCCTGAAGAGCTTCATCTATGTTCTTTGGTTCGATTAAAGATACGTAGCAAGCGAATCCACAAACCAACTGCCTCCGAGTTCTAACTCCTTCTTGTGGATCTCCAATGATGTTCGATTCCGGATGATCCTTGGAGATTCGTAACGTTTGTTGAAACGGAGTACTCGGAGATACATGAGATGATTCCTGCACATCAGATAAACTAGAAGAGCCATTAGATGCATCATTAATATTGGAAGTATTATCATGAGAAGATGCACTAGCAGGAGAATCATCATCTAGAGAGATATCGAGGGTAGATTTTCCAGATCCAAAGTGAAAAGCTTCATCTACTTTAACATTTATAGATTCTACGATCGTCTTAGATTCAATGTTAAATACTCGATATGCTCTGCTATTCGTAGAATAACCCAAAAAGATTCCTTCATCACTTCGAGAGTCGAACTTTCCAAGATTTTCACGGTCACGTAAAATGTAACATCGACTCCCGAAGATACGAAAGTACTTGATATCCGGTTTTCTACTAAACCACAGCTCATATGGTGTATTTAAAGTTCCTGGGCGCAAGTAAACTCTATTAATGACATAGACAGCGGTGTTCACGGCTTCAGCCCAAAAATGTAGCGGTAAATTCCGGCTATGAAGCATCACACGCGCCATCTCTTGTGCAACCCTGTTTTTGCGCTCAACAACACCATTATGCTGAGGTGTATAGGGTGCCGAGAATTCATGTTAATGCCATTTGAAGTGCAAAAATCAATGAATTTTGAATTTATGAATTCTCCGCCTCTATCACTTCTAACACGAATGATCTTTTCATTCTTTCAATCATAATACGATGGCAAATCTCATGAAAAGAGTCAAACGTATCAGCTTTCTCTTTTAAAAATGCTACCCAAGAAAACCTAGAGAAATCATCAACCATAAGAAAATGTACCATTTACCACCCAAAGATGGTTGACGGGTCGGCCCCATTAAATCCATGTGCAAAAGTTCCAAGGGTCGTTTTGTACCAACGTGGTTCAAGTTCTTGTGTGCAGTCCTAGACTGTTTACCCTTTTGGCAACCACCACACACAACGTTTTGTTTAAATAAAAGTTTTGGAACCCCCTTGACCACGTCCTTGTTTGAAATTCGAGTAATTTCCTTAAAATTTAAGTGACCTAGCCTTTCATGCCAAAGAGTTTCATTATTCAAAGCGGCTAAGTTACAATTTTCAGAAAATTTATTAGGAACAAACATACAATTGTTTTCAGATCTAACCCCTTTTAAAAAGAAGACATGGTCCTTATCAGTTACAACGCATTCAACAGATGAAAAGTTAACTGAAAAACCATTGTCGCAAAGTTGACTTATGCTTATGAGGTTAGTCTTAAGGCCATCAACAAATAAGACGTTTTTCAAAATCGGGCCATCTGGAATAGCTACCGTCCCTTTTCCAACAATTTTGGAAGATCGACCGTCTCCGAAAACAACGTGTCCTCCGGAGATTTTCTCAAGATTTTGAAAACTATTTTTGTCACCGGTCATATGACGGGAACACCCGCTATCCAGATACCAAGACGAACTATCATATGCATGCAAGGAAACATTGGAAACAAGACAAGGGAAAATTTCACCTTTGCGCACCCAAACCTTTTGGAGTGCGTCGGTAATGGTCGTGAAGTTATATGCCTCGGTGAAAGCGTCTTGTATAGCGATTGTTGCTCCTTGATGAAATCGTCTTGCCCGATGAACTACCAAGTCTCTTTTCATTTGAAAAGTTTTGCTTTGATTTCCGGGGAGGAGCCCTTTTTGGTAGTTTGTTGCAAGAGGTGTTTGAGATGAGCGTTCGACTCCCGTCTTGCAATATCTTCTTATGTGCCCTGAAACACCACAACGAAAACATACCTTAGATCTTGACGATCCCAAAGAGGATGAAGTAGGTTGGTTGTCGTTGTTTGTCTTGAATTCCGGTGTCGGAGGAGGAGATACCGACTGAGGCACAAAAACTGTCCCACTCAAACTTGGACTGTTTCCAGCTTGAGTGTATCCGAGGCCGAACCGATTTGATTGACCAAGACCAAGAAGTCTATCCAACTTACTCCTTCCTGAAGAGAATCGCTGTAAGTCATTCTTGAGTTGGAAAATGGTCTTTGCCATTTCCAGGTTATCTGTCGAGCCTCGTTGTAGAGCTTTGAGAAGTGATTCGCGTTATCCACCAGATTTGTATGTTCCTTCTCAAGTTGCTCATTGGACTCTTGAAGGGAAACATTTGCTTTTATCAGGTTTTCCCTTTCCACTTCAAGAGCGTTTGAGAGAGAAGTCGCTCTTTTTGCTTCTTCTTCGAGATCATGCACTCTCCCTCTCAAACTCTTGTTTTGCTTAGCCACTTTCTTTGAATCCCTCAAAAGTCCGTGGTAGGCTAGAGCAAAATCTTCACCTTCCGAATCATCCGATTCATTGTCCGTTGCATTCTTTTCAACAGTGGAGTTGGACAACGACTCGGATGTACTTGCCATAAAGCACATGAAGGGTGAAGATACGGACGCGTGGAATGCGGTGGAGCTCTTTTCTTCATCACTCGAAGACGACTCATTTGACGTTGAGTTGTCATCCCAAGTGACGACTTGCATCGCCTTCTTCTTTGCCGGATACTTGTTAGGACACTCCGTTGCAATGTGGCCGTAGCCTCGACATTTGAAGCATTGTAGTTGTCCTTCTGAACTTTTCTTATCCTTTGAGAAGTTCTCTTGCTTTCTTGACTTGTAACTTGAAGTACCCTTGCCTTTGTTCGACTTTCCGAAGGATGGAGATTTGCTTGAATTACCCCTTCGAAAGTTGCGGCGAAACTTCCTTGTCAAGAGAGCGAGCTGCTTCTCAAATTCCTCCATTGAAAGGTTCTCGTCATCGTCTGAGGAGGATGTATCCGCGTCTTCTTCCTTAGTTGTTTTCAACGCATAACCTGAAGACTTAGAAGTGGATGCCTTTCCAGAAGAATTGTTAGTAGTAAATGTCATTTCATAAGTTTGTAATGAACCAACTAATTCTTCTACACGTATTTCGTCCGGGTGTTTAATAGTTTCAATGGCAGTAACCTTTGGGCGAAATCGTTCAGGAAGAGTTCTTAAGATCTTTCTTACAATCTTAAATTCTGGAATCTTCTCTCCCAGGTTAGCACATGAGTTTACGATATCTTGCAATCGTGTATAGTAGTCCGTGAAAGATTCATTTTCTGCCATTAAGATAGAGTCAAACTTGCTCGTAAGCATTTGCAGTTTCTGAATCTTCACGAGGTTAGTTCCCTCATGTGTAACCTGAAGAACATCCCAGATTTCTTTCGCAGTCTCACATGCCGAGATGCGAGAGAATTCAGTTTGCGATAAGGCATTAAAAATAGCATTAATTCCCTTGCCATTGTAAGAAGATGAATCTAACTCTTCCTTGGTCCATTTCGACCTAGGTTTTAAGGTGTGAACATCACCAATAAATTCAGTTGGATTAGACCATCCTAATTCAATTGATTGCCACACCCGTTCGTCGATGGAAATTAAAAAGGCTTTCATCCGTACTTTCCAGTACGCATAATTTGTTCCATCGAAGAACGGGGGTCGGTTGATGTTTCCACCTTCAACCATTGTTTACAACCCTATTCCCTCTCTGATACCACTTGTTGGGTTATATGTAATAAGGATCTAAATAGGGAAAAAAACACCTAGAGGGGGGTGAATAGGTGTAAACGTATAAACACTCAAAAATCGTTGCGATAAAAACCCAATGCGGAAATAAAAAATAATACGCAAGATTTTTACGTGGAAAACTCCATCACCGGAGTAAAAAAACCACAGGACCGATAACACGGCAGAAATCCAATAGAATTAAAACACGTACAAGGTGATTTACCGTACACAATTACGACTCAACCTTTTCCATACGCTCCTAGAGGATCTTCTCCGCTCGCTCCGCGACGCTTCTCGAATCCACGATCTGCGTCCAACGCCGAATCCACGGTGTCCAACGTCGAATCCACGACGTCCGACCGAATCCACGGTCTTCACCCAATAGCACCCTTCGAATCCACGAACGTGCCTCGCTCCGAATCCACGAGAGCGGTTGAACCTTGAATCCACAAGGACACGCGAATCCACGCGCCGATTTTTGGGGTAAATCGTTGTTTTTGGGTGGTGATGATCCGCCGAATACTTAGATCAAAGATAGATCGGAAATACCATCTAAGTATTCATTAGTTTGATTCAACTCAAGATGTGAGTATGAAAACCTAGAATCAAACTAATCAATATAGATGAAGAAACATAGAGTATTCTCTAATGATTTCCTTTCTTCTCTATATGTGGATCTAGTGCCGTATAAGATGATACAGGAAAAATGACGGCTATTTGGATTTTTTGGCCCCCATGAAAAAGAGTCATAGGGTCTATTTATAGGTTAGAAACCCTAGGAAGGAGATAAGAATCAAAAACCTAACATTTCTGGAGATTTTATGGACGGCGATCCGGATCGGATTAGCTGTGATCCGGATCGTCGTAACGAGTCAGGCAATTCCAGAAAAACGAAGGTTCGGGATCCGGATCGAAGTGCTTGATCCGGATCGTTCATACAGTTCACCAAACATCAACGTTCGGGATCCGGATTGCGAAGCCTGATCCGGATCGTTCAAGGAAGATGGTAAACTCAGTGTTCGGGATCCGGATCAAGAGAGGCTACGATCCGGATTGAACTGGTGTATGAACGAACCACCTTCGGGATCCGGATCGAACAACCTGATCCGGATCCTGAACATGTCCCAAGTCCAGTTTTTGATTTTTATGCAATGAAGGATTCTTCCAAGTGTTTCTACACTACAAGAAGTATTCGGATCACACAAAATCTTTAGTTAAAACATACCTGATCCTTTTGAATTCTTCTTTCTTGAGATTGAGTCAAATGATCCAACTTTCTTCACCTTCAATCTTCAAGACTTGAGACTTTCACGAAACTACGCCAACTCAAATTCCGTAACAATCTCCCCCTTTGGCGGTTTCGTGACAAAACACAGATCCACTAAAGAAAATTCAAAAAGATATTTTTGTTGCTATCACCATACAACAAAAATTTACAATGGAGATCCAAAAATTTAAAAACATGAGATAAACTCCTAAAACAGACTCTAGACTTAGACATCTGTACTCTCTGCAAAAAGAAATCATTCTTGACAAAAAGAGATCGTTAGATACCTCAAGAATATTTAGCATACAAAACCTAGTACAGAGATAGAGTTTATCTGATCATCATGACATTTGAGAATTCAGATATGTAAGAGAATCATAGTCAAAAACCAACATATCTTCTATGCAATTAAAAACCAAATGTCACAAAATGTTAGTCCAACATCAACTTGTTAGTCATATTACATGCCCAAATAGTTAGTCGAATAGTTAGTCGAAACATGCAAACAATCACAAGATAAAAACCAAAGTTGAAGTTGAAGTGATACTTACCTTGATGTATACAAAATCTTCATCAGCAAGATTTTCACAATCATTGTTCAAGTTCCCTTGATGTTCACTTACCTTGATGTTCATTCACATCATCATTGTACCTTGATGCAGTCATCATTGTTCATCATTGATGTATACAAGATCACAATTTTCACAATATCATTGTTCAAGTTCTCTAAACTCTCTCCCCCTTTTTGTCACAAACAAAGCCAAAGTTACCAAAAGAATTGAAGGAGAGAATGGTTAACAGTTCAAGTTGGAGAACTAAAGACCCAAATTAAAACTTAAAAACCTGCACAAAAGAAGGATTTAAACATATGCATAATAAACAGATACGGATTATTCAGACTCGTCTGAACTGATACAGCCGAGGATTTGGAATATCTTCTTTAATCGCTTGTTCATTGATGATTGATTCTTATTTACCTTCTTTATTTCTTCCTTTACCTCAATTAGTTCATTTGATATACGTTCTTGCTCGTTGGAGAGCCTTTGCTGTTCTTTATAGATTGAGGTAACAGATGCATCATCATCAGAAGTTGATTGCGGTGCTTGTTGTGCCGGAGGTGCTGGTTGTGATGGTGGTGCTGGTTGGACTGGAGGAGCTGCTGCCGGTGCAGAGGTTGTTGCTTGTTGTCGTTGTGCTCGTTGCCGGTGAAGAGGTATGAAAGGTTCATCTGGCTTCGTCGAAAGAGACTTTACAATTGTTGTGTCATTGATCGTTCCTAGACTGTGTAGATAGGAACTCGCATTTGTGCCAGCTTTAAATTTGCGAAGAATGCGCATGATGATCATTGGATAAGGTAGTCTCTCTGACGGATGAGCTTGCTCCACATATCGTGCCATCCTTGACCAGATGACGTAGGGAATGTTTAAGTTAGCTCCCATTGCTGCTGTGGGGTTTCCAAGTAGATAAAGGAATATCATTCTTTCCCACCGAAGAACCTTTGTGTTCATGTTTGGAATAACATTGTAACAAACAATAAGGTTTAAGATGCGGTACTCTGGTCGTAGTTCTTTCGAGAAAACAGAGTTTCCTGTCGACCGAGTATTTGGAACACAGATTCCATCAACTACCACTCTCCAGGAGTAGGTGTTGAAGGCTTGATTCTTCAGGTAATGAGTGCCATCGGCTCGGGCGTCCATCCCTAGTACTTCACCAATTAGCTGAGGCGTTACTTTAATTCTGACATTCTTGACTAATGTTTGAAAATCCCGACGCCCGCTTTCCTGATCAACTAGATAGCAGGCATTCTGATAAAACATCCTCACTGAGTGAAGACAATACCCAGTGGTCTCCGGGAAATCGCAAATGGAAGCAAGACCTATCTGGTCAAACAAAGTCCCAAACGTCTGAGAACGCTGCTTTAAGGCTTTTACATCAACATGCCTTTCTCCAATGCATTCTCTGTTTTCAAAATCCTTTATTCTAGCCGAGCTGACAAGTCTTGTGGAGGTGCTTGCCTATCAGCTGGTTGCTCAATGGAGATTCCTTGTGCACTCCCTCTTTTGCGAGCAACACTTTTTCTTCTTGTCTTCCCAGAAGTTTCTTCCATTGGAGCTTTGCCTTTCTCAGCAGCAGTGGGCGGAGCCTTCGATGTTTCTGCAGGTGCTTTTCCCTTTGAAGCAGTCGGAACAGTCGTTGCTTCAACTTGCAGTTCATCCCAATTAATTGATTCCGTTTCAGATTCTGTATCGGAATCATCTTTAGCTTTCTTCGCTTTCTTAGCCTTCTTAGCCCTCTTGGGCTTGACAGTGTCTCTCGTATGTACCATAGCCGCAAGTAGGAAAACAATCCAAGTGATCACCATTTTGATTACTAGTGAAAAATGTATCCTGTGAAGACCAACTCAAGAACACATGAAAAATGTTAATTTTCAAAGATTTGAAAAATTGTACCCAAACAATCATAATCATGTAGAGAGACTAAGAATCAAATTAGTTTTGCAAAAGGACTTTTAAAAATAGATCAATTGCATGATTTTCGAAAATCCTTATTATATGCCCTAAAACCGAAATTTTAGAAATCGAAGCCTAAAAATCCGTTAATCAGGAGAATACCTAGCATATAATCAAAACTAATCTACCCAGAGTTCTTATTTCAAAAGAAATTTGATCAAAAACCATCCACAAACAAAGTTGATCCAAGAAATTCATGACGTTTGAGGAAGAAGAGAGAAAAACGATGAAAAACCGAGATTTTGATCAATAAAACTTACTTGGAGTTGAAGAACTTGAGTTTGAAAGCTTCCAGGAAGGATGAAATCTAGAGAGAGAGGCTCTGGAAACTTTGGAACAAAAGATTGGAGTAACAGAAATCAAAACCCTTTTGTTCTTTATAAAACCTAGCTGCGATCCGGATCAGTTCATAACTGCGATCCGGATCGGCTACCCGCAGTGACAAACTGCGTTCGGGATCCGGATCGGCAGATACAATCCGGATCGTCAGCCCGCAGAAGAATTCCTGCGTTCGGGATCCGGATCATCTTGCCCGATCCGGATCGGCTCCAACTTTTTCTTTAGAAAATTTCAGAGAAATTCAAGAAAAACCAGAAAAAGATTGTAAGCACAAATGTGTATCAACTTTAAACAAAAATCATCGTTTCATACAACAAGAATTAGATTATGTCGAATCTATCAATAATATCCAAAAATGAAACGAAAATTTACAAAAATTAAATCCCTTAAAGTTGAACACCTTCAATTACATCTAACTTGATCTTATGAGTAATGCCTTTATCAAATCATCAATTCAGTAGAGAAAATGAAATGCAAAGATCAATAGATGTTTGAAATCCCAAATATAATAGATAATGTATCTAGACAATCTGTTGAAGAGAGTGGCTCTTTGAGCATCTTTCTTTAAAAACCCACCTTATACCAACCTTGAAATTTGACGGAGTCAAGTATTTCAACATGCATTTTACTTAATCAAAAATTTAAACAACCATGCTTGGTATACATGTGGTAGCTGCACACAATACTCGGACGACCGTGGTAGTTTTCACACTCCTCATTGGGATGTAACTCTTTCCACATCTTTTGAGCATTTTACTTTTTCTATGACTCCCCCTCAATTGGCTATCAATTATTTAAGATATAAAGTATTCAACCAAATATTGATCTCGATTTCATACTCGACTAAGCAGTCAAATAAGATAATGACTATACCAAGAGATCATAGAGAGAGAGAAATTGACTTTGATCACTTAGAAGATGATTTAATTAACATAAATGATCATTGCAACAGTGAAATATTATGATGGCAAAAGCATAATAAATTTCTAAATGTGCGAAAAGATGCAATTAAAGTCAATTATGATCTATGCTCAATTAATGTCCTATGTACAAACATAGATAATGAACAAAACAAAAACAAATACAAAACCTATCCTAAGCAAAGGTTCCAAAAGGAAGTTTATTTCAAGGAAAGCATTCCAATTGCTTTTCGTAAATGAATAAAACGTTTTTGATCCAAAGGTTTTGTTAGAATGTCAGCTAATTGATCCTCAGTTGAAATATATGAAAGTTGAAGAGTATTTGATTCAACTAGCTCTCTAAGAAAATGATATCTAAGTTCAATATGTTTTGTTCTAGAGTGCAACACAGGGTTTTTAGAAATGTTAATTGCACTTGTGTTGTCACAAAGAATTGTTACCGAAGATGCTGAAATGCGGAAGTCACTCAATACGCTTTTCATCCAAATGAGTTGAGTTGAGCAACTTCCAGCTGAAATGTATTCCGCTTCGGCAGTCGAGAGTGCTATGCAGTTCTGTTTTTTACTGTGCCATGCAACAAGGCAATGGCCAAGATAGAAGCATGCACCACTCGTGCTTTTTCGATCATCCACTGATCCTGCCCAATCGGCATCTGAGTATCCAACAATATCCAAACTTGTTCCCATAGGATACCAAATTTCGAAATTAATTGATCCTTTGATATACCGGATGATCCTTTTCACCGCTTTCAGGTGAACCTCCTTTGGTGCTGATTGATATCTCGCGCAAATCCCAACACCAAAAGATATATCCGGGCGACTAGCCGTGAGGTAAAGTAGACTTCCAATCATACTTCGATACAGTTTCTCGTCTACATTCTCACTATGTGATTCACTTCCAAGTCCCTTGTGGCTAGTTCCCATTGGAGTCCGAAAATCTTTACAATTTTCGAGATCAAACTTTTTGACCAACTCCATTGCATACTTGGATTGACTCAAGTGAATACCTTCATCATTTTGTTTAATTTGCAATCCAAGGAAATAAGTCAATTCGCCCATCATGGACATCTCAAATTCGCTTTCCATGGTCTCCGCGAATTTAGAAGCATCATTATCTCTTGTTGCGCCAAATACAATGTCATCGACATAGATTTGTGCTACAATGAAATTGCTTTGATAATGCTTCACAAAGAGAGTCCTATCAGCTCCCCCTCGAGTATAGCCCTTCTCCAAAAGGTGCTTTGTTAACCTTTCGTACCATGCTCGCGGTGCTTGTTTCAGACCGTAAAGAGCCTTTTTCAAACGAAAAACATGGTTAGGTTGTTTATGATCTACAAAACCTTTCGGTTGAGCCACATAAACTTCCTCATTTAAAAACCCATTTAGAAATGCGCTCTTAACGTCCATTTGAAATAATTTGATTTTAAAATGACAAGCAATAGCAAATAGTATACGAATGGACTCGAGTCTAGCTACAGGGGCGAATGTTTCATCAAAGTCTATACCTTCTACTTGAGAGTAGCCTTGAGCAACTAATCGTGCCTTGTTCCTGATGATAGTACCATCCTCATTTTTCTTGTTCTTGAAGATCCATTTGGTACCTATCACATTGTGTTGCTTTGGAGGCTTCGTTAATTCCCAGACTTTGTTTCGCTCAAATTGATGGAGCTCTTCCTGCATTGCTTTAATCCAGTAGTCATCCTGAAGAGCTTCATCTATGTTCTTTGGTTCGATTAAAGATACGTAGCAAGCGAATCCACAAACCAACTGCCTCCGAGTTCTGACTCCTTCTTGTGGATCTCCAATAATATTCGATTCCGGATGATCCTTGGAGATTCATAACGTTTGTTGAAACGGAGTACTCGGAGATAAATGAGATGATTCCTGCACATCAGATAAACTTGAAGAACCATTAGATGCATCATTAATATTGGAAGTATTATTATGAGAAGATGCATTAGCAGGAGAATCATCATCTAGAGAGATATCGAGGGTAGATTTTCCAGATCCAAAGTGAAAAGCTTCATCTACTTTAACATTTATAGATTCTACGATCGTCTTAGATTCAATGTTAAATACTCGATATGCTCTGCTATTCGTAGAATAACCCAAAAAGATCCCTTCATCACTTCGAGAGTCGAACTTTCCAAGATTTTCACGGTCATGTAAAATGTAACATCGACTCCCGAAGACACGAAAATATTTGATGTTGGGTTTTCTACTAAACCACAGCTCATATGGTGTATTTAAAGTTCCTGGGCGCAAGTAAACTCTATTAATGACATAGACAGCGGTGTTCACGGCTTCAGCCCAAAAATGTAGCGGTAAATTCCGGCTATGAAGCATCACACGCGCCATCTCTTGAACAACCCTGTTCTTGCGCTCAACAACACCATTCTGCTGAGGTGTATAGGGTGCCGAGAATTCATGTCTAATGCCATTTGAAGTGCAAAAATCAATGAATTTTGAATTTATGAATTCTCCACCTCTATCACTTCTAACACGAATGATCTTTTCATTCTTTTCAATCATAATACGATGGCAAATCTCATGAAAAGAGTCAAACGTATCAGCTTTCTCTTTTAAAAATGCTACCCAAGAAAACCGAGAGAAATCATCAACCAATAAAAAAATGTACCATTTACCTCCCAAAGATGGTTGACGGGTCGGCCCCATTAAGTCCATGTGCAAAAGTTCCAAGCGCCGTTTTGTACCAACGTGGTTCAAGTTCTTGTGTGCAGTCCTAGACTGTTTTCCCTTTTGGCAACCACCACACACAACGTTTTGTTTAAATAAAAGCTTTGGAACCCCCTTGACCACGTCCTTGTTTGAAATTCTAGAAAGTTCCTTAAAATTTAAGTGACCTAGCCTTTCATGCCAAAGAGTTTCATTATTCAAAGCGGCTAAGTTACAATTTTCAGAAAATTTATTAGGAACAACATAACAATTGTTTTCAGATCTAACCCCTTTTAAAAAGAAGACATGGTCCTTATCAGTTACAACGCATTCAACAGATGAAAAGTTAACTGAAAAACCATTGTCGCAAAGTTGACTTATGCTTATGAGGTTAGTCTTAAGGCCATCAACAAATAAGACGTTTTTCAAAATCGGGCCATCTGGAATAGCTACCGTCCATTTTCCAACAATTTTGGAAGATCGACCGTCTCCGAAATCTACGTGTCCTCCGGAGATTTTCTCAAGATTTTGAAAACTATTTTTGTCACCGGTCATGTGACGGGAACACCCGCTATCCAGATACCAAGACGAACTATCATATGCATGCAAGGAAACATTGGAAACAAGACAAGGGAAAATTTCACCTTTGCGCACCCAAACCCTTTTGGAGTGCGTCGGTAATGGTCGTGAAGTTATATGCCTAGGTGAAGGCTTCTTGTTATAGCGATTGTTGTTCCTTGATGAAATCGTCTTGCGCGATGAACTACCAAGTCTCTTTTCATTTGAAAAGTTTTGCTTTGATTTTCGGGGAGGAGCCTTTTTGGTAGTTGTTGCAAGAGGTCCTTGAGATGAGCGTTCGACTCCCGTCTTGCAATATCTTCTTATGTGCCCTGAAACACCACAACGAAAACATACCTTAGATCTTGACGATCCCAAAGAGGATGAAGTAGGTTTGTTGTCGTTGTTTGTCTTGAATTCCGGTGTCGGAGGAGGAGATACCGACTGAGGCACAAAAACTGTCTCACTCGAACTTGGACTGTTTCCAGTTTGAGTGTATCCGAGGCCGAACCGATTTGATTGACCAAGACCAAGAAGTCTATCCAACTTACTCCTTCCTGAAGAGAATCGCTGTAAGTCATTCTTGAGTTGGAAAATGGTCTTTGTCATTTCCAGGTTATCCTGTCGAGCCTCGTTGTAGAGCTTTGAGAAGTGATTCGCGTTATCCACCAGATTTGTATGTTCCTTCTCAAGTTGCTCATTGGACTCTTGAAGGGAAACAATTGCCTTTATCAGGTTTTCCCTTTCCACTTCAAGAGCGTTTGAGAGAGAAGTCGCTCTTTTTGCTTCTTCTTCGAGATCATGCACTCTCCCTCTCAAACTCTTGTTTTGCTTAGCCACTTTCTTTGAGTCCCTCAAAAGTCTGTGGTAGGCTAGAGCAAATTCATCACCTTCCGAATCATCCGATTCGTTGTCCGTTGCATTCTTTTCAACAGTGGAGTTGGACAACGACTCGGATGTACTTGCCATAAAGCACATGAAGGGTGAAGATACGGACGCGTGGAATGCGGTGGAGCTCTTTTCTTCATCACTCGAAGACGACTCATTTGACGTTGAGTGGTCATCCCAAGTGACGACTTGCATCGCCTTCTTCTTTGCCGGATACTTGTTAGGACACTCCGTTGCAATGTGGCCGTAGCCTCGACATTTGAAGCATTGTAGTTGTCCTTCTGAACTTTTCTTATCCTTTGAGAAGTTCTCTTGCTTTCTTGACTTGTAACTTGAAGTACCCTTGCCATTGTTCGACTTTCCGAAGGATGGAGATTTGCTTGAATTACCCCTTCGAAAGTTGCGGCGAAACTTCCTTGTCAAGAGAGCGAGCTGCTTCTCAAATTCCTCCATAGAAAGGTTCTCGTCATCGTCTGAGGAGGATGTATCCGCGTCTTCTTCCTTAGTTGTTTTCAACGCATAACCTGAAGACTTAGAAGTGGATGCCTTTCCAGAAGAATTGTTAGTAGTAAATGTCATTTCATAAGTTTGTAATGAACCAACTAATTCTTCTACACGTATTTCGTCCGGGTGTTTAATAGTTTCAATGGCAGTAACCTTTGGGCGAAATCGTTCAGGTAGAGTTCTTAAGATCTTTCTTACAATCTTAAATTCTGGAATCTTCTCTCCCAGATTAGCACATGAGTTTACGATGTCTTGCAATCGTGTATAGTAGTCCGTGAAAGATTCATTTTCTGCCATTAAGATAGAGTCAAACTTGCTCGTAAGCATTTGCAGTTTCTGAATCTTCACGAGGTTAGTTCCCTCATGTGTAACCTGAAGAACATCCCAGATTTCTTTCGCAGTCTCACATGCCGAGACGCGAGAGAATTCAGTTTGAGATAAGGCATTAAAGATAGCATTAATTCCCTTGCCATTGTAAGAAGATGAATCTAACTCTTCCTTGGTCCATTTCGACCTAGGTTTTAAGGTGCGAACATCACCAATAAATTCAGTTGGATTAGACCATCCTAATTCAATTGATTGCCACACCCGTTCGTCGATGGAAATTAAAAAGGCTTTCATCCGTACTTTCCAGTACGCATAATTTGTTCCATCGAAGAACGGGGGTCGGTTGATGTTTCCACCTTCAACCATTGTTTACAACCCTATTCCCGCTCGGATACCACTTGTTGGGTAATATGTAATAAGGATCTAAATAGGGGAAAAAACACCTAGAGGGGGGTGAATAGGTGTAAACGTATAAACACTCAAAAATCGTTGCGATAAAAACCCAATGCGAAAATAAAAAATAATACGCAAGATTTTTACGTGGAAAACTCCATCACCGGAGTAAAAAACCACGGGACCGATAACACGACAGAAATCCACTAGAATTAAAACACGTACAAGGTGATTTACCGTACACAATTACGACTCAACCTTTTCCATACGCTCCTAGAGGATCTTCTCCGCTCGCTCCGCGACGCTTCTCGAATCCACGATCTGCGCCCAACGCCGAATCCACGGCGTCCAACGTCGAATCCACGACGTCCGACCGAATCCACGGTCTTCACCCAATAGCACCCTTCGAATCCACGAACGTGCCTCGCTCCGAATCCACGAGAGCGGTTGAACCTTGAATCCACAAGGACACGCGAATCCACGCGCCGATTTTTGGGGTAAATCGTTGTTTTTGGGTGGTGATGATCCGCCGAATACTTAGATCAAAGATAGATCGGAAATACCATCTAAGTATTCATTAGTTTGATTCAACTCAAGATGTGAGTATGAAAACCTAGAATCAAACTAATCAATATAGATGAAGAAACATAGAGTATTCTCTAATGATTTCCTTTCTTCTCTATATGTGGATCTAGAGCCGTATAAGATGATACAGGAAAAATGACGGCTATTTGGATTTTTTGGCCCCCATGAAAATGAGTCATAGGGTCTATTTATAGGTTAGAAACCCTAGGAAGGAGATAATAATCAAAAACCTAACATTTCTGGAGATTTTACGGACGGCGATCCGGATCGGATTAGCTGTGATCCGGATCGTCGTAACGAGTCAGGCAATTCCAGAAAAACGAAGGTTCGGGATCCGGATCGAAGTGCTTGATCCGGATCGTTCATACAGTTCACCAAACATCAACGTTCGGGATCCGGATTGCGAAGCCTGATCCGGATCGTTCAAGGAAGATGGTAAACTCAGTGTTCGGGATCCGGATCAAGAGAGGCTACGATCCGGATTGAACTGGTGTATGAACGAACCACCTTCGGGATCCGGATCGAACAACCTGATCCGGATCCTGAACATGTCCCAAGTCCAGTTTTTGATTTTTATGCAATGAAGGATTCTTCCAAGTGTTTCTACACTACAAGAAGTATTCGGATCACACAAAATCTTTAGTTAAAACATACCTGATCCTTTTGAATTCTTCTTTCTTGAGATTGAGTTAAATGATCCAACTTTCTTCACCTTCAATCTTCAAGACTTGAGACTTTCACGAAACTACGCCAACTCAAATTCCGTAACACAGCTTGCACTACTAACATCACTTCACTTCTCTTCTTCTCTTATTCTTCTTCCTCTTCTCTTTCATTCTTTTTCCTCTGGTTGAAAATGGTGAAGAATAAGGTAGCTGGCTCTATATAGAAGGTGGCATGGGGTACAGAGCAGCTGGGGAGGTGAAAAGACCAATATGCTGTAGTGCACCGACTCCGCGGAATAGTAAAGTGCGGTGAAATCGCTTGTAACGTGTTCAAGATATGAATACATTTGAGTTCGGGTCATTTCGGATCGAAGCGAGAGCCTTCGGATCGAAAAGTGAGTTGACGGCGCGCAAATCTGAATCTTCAGACTTGTGAGGCTTCGGGTTGCATTGTGTACCGGTACTCTTCAATGAGTACCGGAACCATTTAAGGGGACCAGCTAACCGAGAGCCTCGGTTTGGGAAAAGAAGCAGAAAAAGATTTCTAAGTCCTTGGGTACCGGTACTGAGGATTGAGTACCGGTACCCCAAACCCAATTTAGCTTGGGTATCGGTACCCGAAGGTTGGTACCGGAACCCAATGCTGCGCAGAGCAAAATGCTGCTTGGGTACCGGTACTGGAAACCCGAGTACCGATACCCAGCCTCCAGAATTCAGGGATAATGTGATAATTTTCCGTTTTAAGTGGGGGCGAGGGTGTAATTTCACACCCTCTAAAATTCCAACTACCCACTGAGCAGCATTAATTCCCTCCCTCTCTCTCTCCTATTCAATACACCACCCACCTCCTCCTCCTCTTTCTCTGTTCGAACCAGGGAAGAAAAGAGAGAAAGAAAGAGTGCGAGAGGGAGAGAGCAGCAGCAGCAACATTTTCTGGTGGGCTGAGGCTTGTGGAGCTTAAAGGAGACTTGGAAGGACTCAAGAGAAGCTTCTTCTTCATCTTCTTCTTCCTTATCCCATCTCTTAAACCCAAGGAACAATAAGAGGTGAGTTCTAGGGTTTTATCTCTAGATTAATTTTATGGGTTTGGATTTGACCCCATGCCTTGTGCACGTTAGGGACCGTGTTTTACTGTGCCGTTTTGCTGCGCGGAGTATCGCCGAGCATTTTGGCGCGCATCATTTTGCGTGCAAGCTCAAGAAAACTGAAGCAATCGCGCGGAGACCAATTGCAAGTGTCTACAAGCAATTGGGTACACCACAAGGTGGGGGATTCTGCCGAAATTGGGTGACCTCTCCTCTTGCTCCTTTGCTTTTCGATTTAGAAGCATGATAGTAGCATGTTAGAGGCGTTAGGGAATTATGATAAATATGCATGTGTAGAATTAAATATTATTATATGAATGAGATGAAAATAATTGCATGCATGAAAATGGTTAGCTATTCATGATTGCGATCATGTTAGGGTATAACCCTAGGAATCAGGCAGGACATAAGGGGAAAAGAGCCTGTTGGTAGCAAAATTAGGAGAAAACCTAGTTTAGGGGTTTAATGAGTGACATCAAACTTAGGAGTTTATCCTAGGATTGAACGAGTGGCATTGTCTTAGGTGATAACCTAAGGACATTGGATAGAGTGATCAACATAGAGTCAAGGAACTCTAGGAGGAGTATGACATGGAACTTAGGTAAAGGAAACCTAAGGTTGAATATATAGTATTTAACATAGAGTTTATGAACTCTAGGACAAGTGAAGCATGGAAAAACATATGGTCAATGTACTCCAGGTTAATGTGAAAAAGAGAAATCATAGGGTTAATAAACTCTAGGGATATTGAAAAGTAGAACTTAGAGTCAATGAACTCTAGGGTGAAAATGATGTGGAATTAAAATAGAGTTAATGAACTCTATGAATAAGCTGAATGCAAATAGAGTTAATAACTCTAGGCCAGGAGATTCAAAATGGTTAATGTCCTTGTGACATAGTGAAACCCTAAAGTTAATTATGAACATAGTGTTGCAAAATGAAAAACAGGGTCTGTTGGCGCGCCCGAACTGTACAAATTGGCGGGTTAAGGGCGTGACATAGATGCCCTTCCAAAATCCAATCAGCAAGAAGAACTTGGCTTCCTGTGAAAAAGGTATCGGTACCACAAGCGATGGGTACGGTACCCCCCCCTCAGTTCCGGAAACAAAACTGCTGGTTCGGAGCCAACAAGGCAGTTCCGAACCCAGCACTTGGTTCCGGAACCCCAAGCTCCAAAATCCATTTTTTGGCTGAAGCTTATTTTTTCCTCGCGCTCAACTCACTTTTTGCCCCGGACGCTACCGCATCACTCTGAAACCCTCCCGAACTCCACTGTAAACATAAATACACCATGTCCCAAGTATTTCCAATTTTTCTGTGCCACAATGCGGAGGGTCGGTGCTCATCCAAATCAAATACTCTACAGGTACGCAATGCCCTAAAATGCTGATTCAAGCTGGGGCTTCCGCGTCGATCCGAATCAACCTGAACCCATCTGTAAACACAAATGGAACACGCTCCAGGCGATTTCCCCGCACCACGCCATCTGCGAGGGTCGTGCACTATACGAACTCCCGGTACTCTACACTCTCCCCTCCTTAAAAGGGTTTCGGCCTCGAACCAGATAAATCTAAATCTCAGGAGGGTTGATCTCAAATAGATAGGACAGGAAATCCTCAAATCATACTCAGGCTCTCAAGTGGCCTTTCTCTCATCAGATAGCCCACGGGATCTTCACCAAAGGTATGACCGACTGCACAATTCTTTAGCTTCACGAGCAAGAATTTGCATGGCTATTCTGATAACTCAAATCCTCGTCAAACTCCAAGAAGTGAAATCCAAAACATACGAGGGATCAAACCATACATTCCCAGGACAAATACTAACTCTTTCGTGCCCATACAGCAACCCACTGCTCAAAACTCAGCAAATACACTCTCGCATCCATCAATAAGAAAAGAAACCCAACATCAGGAACATTCCCACCCCCAACTCTCAATTTGAAAAACCAGCCTGGAACGGCGAAAGTTCGAAAACCTCGAATGGCTAGTGCCTTCACCCCAATCAAACAAGAACTGGCTCCGCACCTTCTCCATTTCTGGAGCAGCCTTTCGAAATCATCGATCAGTTCATTCAACCCTCGGCATAAACAGAAAAAATGGGAGGAGGGCATTGGAGTTGTTCCTGTTGCGACGAGCACTCCATTTTCCAAAGTTCCAACAGTGGATCCATGAACGGTTACCTCACTCCAAGGTTGCACTGCTCGCCTAATCAGCGTCCATGACCATAATGTCCTCGCCGGGATAATACTTCAAGATCAATCCTACATCTCCATAACTCTGTCCACCGGCAATCATCCAAATATCCATGAAGAGTACCGCTACCAACCGTCCAAGTATAGCTGGAACACACAATTCCTCAAATCCTAAAGACGGCAGGGCATTAGTCATCCCACTTGACCTCGCGGTTAAGCTCATAATGCCCTACCGAGTCCTAAACACTATCTGGGCACAACCCTCGGCTATATGATTCCATAAAGATACCTGCCTCACAAATGAGCAACTGCCAGAATACAACCAAACCTGTCTGTGCTCGAACCATAATAAACTCTCACCGTTGTGTATCAACAACGTGGCATCACTACCGTGTATCAATGGCATGGCATCACCACCGTGTTCAACGGCGTGGAGCATACTCAGGTATCCTACTCTCGAATCTTCACCATCGTATCTCAACGACATGGCACTGGGTCAACAAACCTCTCGATCCATCAGATCTCGCAACTGCGCTCTCAGCTTTCCTAGCTTACCGGTGAACTCCATGAGGCGCTACCGAGGTTGGTGCGGTTTCCAAAACCACATCAATCACAATCTCAACCTCAAACTCTCTAACCGGCCGCATCAGCATCCGCTCAGGTGAACTCACACCCGGGATCTCTCGACGATTAAGATATCTTTAATCCCGGTGCCGCCGTAGGCACCTCCTCTACAATCGCTAGAATAGCGGTACATCCATGACTCAACATCTGTCGTGCTCTAGTATCCTCTATAAACACACTCCTCCTGACCAGGTCCACGGAGGGTCACTGTCCTCTCTTGACAATCGATGGTGCGTAAAACTGGGATAACCAATCCCTATCAAATACCCATCCAAGCTCGGAGCTAATGTAGGACCAACCACACTCATCCATGTCCAACACGCGATTTGGAATCCGAACCTCACGCGCACAAGCTAACAGTCTATCTCTAGCCCATGCAAATCTACCCATGCTCTACTGAAGCATGCACAAGCGGTGTCGGCATCAAACATGCTCCAACTCCGACGATATAAAGAAAACCACACCTGGTAAGACGCGATCCGCTATCCTGGCGCCCTCTAAACGACTGTACAATATCTGCTCGATGTTGGTGGTCGGCGCTCTCTCTGTCCCAACATCGCGGACCCTATCTGCCACCTGCCTGGCGGTAAATCGGAGGAGCTCCTTCATCCTGATGAGGTAGTGGGGGTGCCGTCGCAAACGGTAACCCCATAAGCACTCCTCTGGGGCATGCTGCCTGGAAATGCCCTGACTGTCCACATGAAAAGCATCGCCCCTGCCTGAGGTCACACTGTGGCGGTGAATGCGGCCCACCGTAAATGATACACTCATCCTGACACTGCTACTGGTGCCTCGACTGTTGAGAACTCCTGGTCTCTGTCTCCTCTGAGACCCATGACCCTGAGACTAGAATGTGGCAACCTCGATCCACTCGACTGTCCAAAATCAGGCGACACTGGACGTCTCTCTCCGGAGCTGGTCCCTCGCTCTCCGTCCCTCTCAGACATGATCACTGATCCTCGGTCAATCCCTCGAGCATGCTCAATCGCTGCATCTAAAGTCGGCGCTCGCCGAGAATGCATGAAGTGATAGATATCCCGATGCAGTCCCTCTCAAACAGATCAACCTTTGGGCCTCATCCTGGGCAACATGGGGTACATGCTCAACAATCGCAGAAACTCGCAAACATACTCCTGAAGAGGTCGAATCCCCTGCTGCAGGCGTCTCAGATCCCCTTCCAGTTTCTGCTTTACACTGTCGGGAAGAAGGCCCCGAACAGCAAAGCACGAAACTCGCTTCAGGTCATCAACTGCGCTCCCGTTGGTCCAACAGGACGAACTCGACGCCACCAAATCTCGGCGTCCCTCTCCAAAAAGTGTGTAGACAAGTGCACCTGATGCTTCTCCTAGATGAACAAATTCTCAAACAGCTTCTCCATAGCAGCAATCCAGTTCCCGACCTCCCAAGGCTCCAAACTTACCCTGAAAACTGCGGGGGATGGAACTGGCTGATGCACAACAACCAATCAGCAAACTCTCGCTGCTCCTGCACTATCAACAGTGCGATCTGGGTCAAAGTCGACGATGTGCGGCGGAGGTAGGTACTACTGGCGATACCACAGGGGATGCTCTCGGCTCAAGCATGCGCATCATGTGCTCCATGTTCTCTCCCTGGCGTCTAGCTGTCTCTCCTGGCATCGTAACGCCTCTGACATCTGGACTACCTGGGCCCGCGACTCACGAACCTCACTCTGCTCTGTCCACTCAGCCTCCCGCTGTTCGGGCTCCTCATCCAAGGTCAAAACGTGCCCTCGCCGCTGCACGGCTTCTCGGAGGCATCAAAGACAACTGCCACAAAACCAAACATCCGGACCACAAAATCTCTCGACCCAATCAAGCGAAAGTCTAGGACATGTTACCCATTCTAAAGCATTATGTTGTCTGCAGCCAATATAACCACTTTAGAGAATAAACATGTAAGATCACTCACCCCAATCCCCTGGGTGAGGTACAAACTCAATCAGGACTCTTGCTAAAGTCACGTATCTCACGACAGTCATCCTGCTGTCCAACCAATAGCCTAGTGTCACTAAGTCCTGAACGACCATATTCCTAGGCTCTAATACCAGCCTAATCTGTCACGCCCCGGGGTCGAAACAGCGACCCGGGCTCACTAACAGATCCGCCATCTGTACGGAGAGCCCCGCACAGACGAAGTGTCTACCCTGCAAGTAGATCTATAGCTAAACATGTATCAGAGCTGAAATAAAACTAGTAGCTACAGAAATCAACTGAACATCTGAATAAATCAAACCTCAATACATAGTCTCTCCAGCTATAAAAAATAAAATACAACCCTCACAATCTCTAAGATTGTCCAGTACAAAAGTGAAATCATAAAAAAAATACATGGTATATCTACCACTGGCTCTCAAATAAAAAGGGGTAAGGAGCTACTCGGCCACGTCCTCACCTCGATCAGCTGTCTCCGTGCGAACCAAGCTGGAACAGCAACTCAGGACACTGTCATCGCAGCGGGTGTGAGAACTGCTGTAGAAGGTAGTTCCCAGTGGGTACCGTCACCAATATCCACGGTATGCCTACTAAGCCTACTGGAGGCAAACAGATAGGTATGCAGATAGATAATAGGAAGCTGGAAAAGAACTACAGCTAATATGTCTCAATCATCATGCTCAAAGGAAACTCTACTATGAACATGCTATGCATACATCGTCACTACTAAAATGCCTCAAGTACCATGCTCAAAGGAAAACTCATCTAAGAACATGTTGTGCACCCACTCGCACCCGAGGTGCTCACCAAAAACTCAAATCTCAATGACTGCCAAAACTGGCCCAGTCAAGCTGCGCCTACCTACTGCTACTACGCCCACAAAGGACTTGGACTTACGTAGGGCGTCCTCCACGGACTATCACAATATCACTACCGCCACTACGCCCACAAAGGACTTGGACTTACGTAGGGTGTCCTCCATGGACTATCACAATATCACGCAAAGCGACCTCTAGTGTATCAACTAGGCGCATCATCATCGCATCCGGAGCGTAACTCGAGGGGAGCGACCCCACCAAGCTCAAGCGTGTCTCATCTGTCTCAACAAGCGGCACATACAGGCTATGATCCTTGATCAAACAGATCAGAAACTCAAATGCTCAAATAACAACAACTCAGTCGGGGAACCCTCCACGACTCGATCAGGAAATGCCCAAACTCTCACAGCTATGTCGCTGTTAGAAAGTAATCAGATATGCGCAGGGAAAAAAAACGCAATTAAAAATTTCTTAAAACAAAGATCACTCATGTATGTTTTAGATCGAAAAAGGTAATCTAATTGATCTTATCAATTCGGATTTAATTTTTACCTTGCGCGGGTCGAGATCACCGCGAAGCCGACGATCGTTGGTAAAAATTGTTCGTCCTTGATAGCCGCGCACGCACCCGGCCTCTACTTGTGTCCACACGGAATCACGCCCTTGATCGAAATAATCGATCGCCTTGATTTGCGATCCAATCACGAATTAACTCTCGCGTCGATGTAAGGAGGATGAATTAATTGTGGAGGACTTGAGGAAGAGGATAGGCGGCTAGGGTTTTCTTTTTCCTTTTTTTTTTCTCGTTCAAAATATGTCACATATGACACATATTTATATTGAGAAAACCCTAACCCTAATTCTAATCCTAATCGAATCCTAATCTGATTGGATTATCCATTATCCTTAAGTTAGTTTCAATATGAATCGAATCCGTATCCTAATTCGATTCGTGTGTAACATTTACACATAAGTCCTCAAAATATTTACTAACGATAGTAAATACACCATGCAACTTTTGCACTTAAATACCTCTAATCAATAATTGCAATTAGTCATTTTACTAATAAATTAGTAAACTTTAGTATTGTGATTATAATTAATCCATTCTATAAATTCTTTATCATCTCCTTAATATCGATCATGCGCGATTCCTTATGTGTGTGACTAATAGGTTCAATTCTGTCTGGTAGTGAGATATGATGCGATCCCATCGACATCATCATCGAAACTCTTTTTGATGGATCAAACACTTTTGATTCTTCCATCGTATAATAATTATTCACCTATAATTATTCTTATTGGTTCCCACAATCCACCAGTGACGCCTAGCAGCATATAGTGGCAATCCAGTCAGAAGTGATATTGGACTGAACCTCAAGGTGTAGTTACCGTACAATACAATCCTTCTATCGCATAGTCCCAATGAGTGGAGGTCATGGAATACTCGTCAAACCCCATCACTCGTTATATGACAATGATAGGGCAGAAGCTCATATGGTACTCTTGGAAACAACTTTCCATGAAACTATATTACCCCGGCCGAGGATTTCTGAGCTTTGCCTTACAAATAGCATAGGACTAATTATCTCTCTACCGAGAGCGATAGACCCCCTGTAAACAAACACCCATTCCTAATATGAACTGACTGCAGCCAACATATACTCTAACTAAGACTGTGACTGGATTAGAGTTTATTGCATAATCAAACTACAGTAGCCTCAATTGAATGGCGTGGTGTCACGGTCTAAGGATCAGTGTACCACTGCAACATCGAATCAGTTACTGACGAATGAGTAGACATCCATGTAACTATTCGTAATTGGTCACGACTCAGCGCCCTGTTCTCTAACAACCACCTGCACGTTCGCTCCAGTGTCCTCACACTGAGGACTTGAGACTCGTCATCCTAAAAGAGAGCGGCACATACATCAATCTTACAGGATCAATCATCGTCCCATGATGATCCTCCTGTCGGGTTATACTATATGGGTCTAAATAGGGGAAAAAACATCTAGAGGGGGGTGAATAAGTGTAAACAATAAACACTCAAAAATCTTGCGCAATAAAACCCAATGCGGAAATGAAAAATAACACGCAAGATTTTCACGTGGGAAAAATCCAAAACGGAGTAAAAAAACGGGATGTTACGGAATTTGAGTTGGCGTAGTTTCGTGAAAGTCTCAAGTCTTGAAGATTGAAGGTGAAGAAAGTTGGATCATTTAACTCAATCTCAAGAAAGAAGAATTCAAAAGGATCAGGTATGTTTAACTAAATATTTTGTGTGATCCGAATACTTCTTGTAGTGTAGAAACACTTGGAAGAATCTTTCATTGCATAAAAATCAAAAACTGGACTTGGGACATGTTCAGGATCCGGATCAGGTTGTTCGATCCGGATCCCGAAGGTGGTTCGTTCATACATCAGTTCAATCCGGATCGTAGTCTCTTGATCCGGATCCCGAACAGTGAGTTTACCATTTTCCTTGAACGATCCGGATCATGCTTCGCAATCCGGATCCCGAACGTTGATGTTTGGTAAACTGTATGAACGATCCGGATCGTGCACTTCGATCCGGATCCCGAACCTTTGTTTTTCTGGAACTGGCTGTCTCATTACGACGATCCGGATCCTAGCTAGTCCGATCCGGATCGCCGTCCGTAAAATTTCCAGAAATGTTAGGTTTTTGATTCTTATCTCCTTCCTAGGGTTTCTAACCTATAAATACACCCTATGACTCTTTTTCTAGGGTGGATCCACAGAGTCTATAGCCGTCATTTTCATATACATTTTATACGGCTATAGATCACATATAGAGAAGAAAGGAAATCATTAGAGAATACTCTATGTTTCTTCATCTATATTGATTAGTTTGATTCTAGGTTTTCATACTCACATCTCGAGTTGAATCAAACTAATGAATACTTAGATGGTATTTCCGATCTATCTTTGATCTAAGTATTCGGCGGATCATCACCACCCAAAACAACGATTTACCCCAAAAATCGGTGCGTGGATTCGCGTGTCCTTGTGGATTCAAGGTTCAACCGCTCTCGTGGATTCGGAGCGAGGCACGTTCGTGGATTCGAAGGGTGCTATGGGTGAAGACCGTGGATTCGGTCGGACGTCGTGGATTCGACGTTGGACGCCGTGGATTCGGCGTTGGGCGCAGATCGTGGATTCGTGAAGCGTCGGAGCGAGCGGAGAAGATCCTCTAGGAGCGTATGGAAAAGGTTGAGTCGTAAGTGTGTACGGTAAATCACCTTGTACGTGTTTTAATTCTAGTGGATTTCTGCCGTGTTATCGGTCCCGTGGTTTTTTACTCCGGTGATGGAGTTTTCCACGTAAAATCTTGCGTATTATTTTATTTCCGCATTGGGTTTTTTCGCAACGATTTTTTGAGTGTTTATACGTTTACACCTATTCACCCTCCTCTAGGTTTTTTCCCCTATTTAGATCGTATTACATATAACCCAACAAGGGACCGATAACACGGCGAAATCCACTAGAATTATAACACTTACAAAGGTGATATACGTACTCACAGACGACTCGACCCTTTTTCCATACGCTCCTAGTGGATCTTCTCCGCTCGCTTCGCAACGTCTCCTCGAATCCACGATTTGCGTCCAACGCCGAATCCACGGCGTTGTCACGCCCCGGGAGTTTTAACGCGCGGAAGGGTAGCCACCGATGCTCCCAAAATTTTTCATATATATATTTTTTTGAAACCAATCTCCCCTGGTGCGTGCCCAGATCCGCCGCATATACAAATTCACTCTGCAAACGGGCAGAGTCTCCTTTATATATGCACGGCGTCCTGATTACAAAGTTCACATAAACATGCCTTTAACCACACTAGACCGATTGCCAATTACATACACCATTCTCAACCACATACAATCAATTTCCACAAGTAATAAAGAGGCCGACCATTTTTGAAAGGATAAAACCACAGGGTTTTGAAAGCGATGCCCACTCGACATCAGGTTTTAATCAAACTATTTTCGAAACACATAAATCCACAAAATTTGAAAGCGGTGCCCACACGGCACCCATATTTTTAAAACAGTTTTCACAACAGTTTCCTTTGTTCCCGTTTGTAGTTTGAAAGCGG
>JAQNDB010003655.1:0-28179 GCA_029204045.2 Tillandsia leiboldiana
TTTTTTTCTCCTCACCGATTAGGGTTTTTATTTTTCTTTATTTTCTTTCCATAATCGGGATCCCTTATATAGCTCGTATTATATTTTTATTAATTCCTCTTAATTCGTACGTAAGAGAATTTCTATTTCCGTCATCGATAATTAATTAACTATTAAGTTACCCCACGAGATAACACCCTTATCTCTAACGGGTGCAAGATATTTGCACGGATTCCGATGCATGATAATCACCGTATCACTCGGAATTCGTTCCGGGAGATCGGATATCGATTTCAGATCCGATCGCACCGTCTCGGCCTTTCTTTTCGCGCTCTACGCAGAAAAAAATACCAGCACCACACACGGGCCAAATTTAAGAATTGAATAATTTTATTTCACTTAAAGGCTTAAATGACTACATGTGAGTCAAAAATACCCTAAGGGTCGGATCACATACACCAATCACACTTTATAAAAAGTTCGTCCCGAAACTTAAGTACAAACCCCACTATCAATATTCGGGAAAACATGTTATGTAGTTGTATGCCCCAAAAGCCTATCAGGCTGATGCATTTTATTATATGGGACATATTTGTACTTGATCTTTATTATAATTTGGGCATTTTATGCCCCTTCATGTTTGATGTGTCCAGAATGTCCTTTGATTTAATGAGATGAGAAATGTATATTCGAAGAGTTAAGAATTTGAGATACATATTATTAGTGATTAAGTCATAAATGCTCTCAATCGGAGGATCATCTGGGGACGATGATTGATCCGGCAAGATTGATGTATGTGTCGCCTCTTTTAGGATGACGAATCTCAAGTCATTAGTGTAGGGACACGGAGGGTGCGTGGGAGGGGAACGTGCAGGTGGTTGTTATAGAACAAGGGCACTGAGCGTGACCATGAATAGTTACTTGATGTCTACTCTTTCGTCAGTAACTAATTCGATGTTGCAGTGGTCAACTGAGCCTTAGACCTGCGACATCACGGCCATTCAGTATGAGGCTACTGTAGTTTGACTATGCAAACTTCGATCCAGTCACGGGGTCTTAGTAGTATATGTTGCTGCAGTCGGTCATATTAGGCCATGTGTTTGTTTAACAGGGATCTATCGCTCCAGGTAGAGAGATAATTAGTCCTATGCTAGTTTAAGGCAAAGCCAGAAATCTCGGCCGGGGTAATATGGTTCATGGAAAAGGTGTTTAAAGAGTAACAATATGAGCTTTGTCCTATCAAATTTGTCATATAACGGCGTGATGGGGTTTGAACGAGTATTCATGCCTCCACTCAGTTGGGACTATGCGATAGAAGGATTGTATTGTACGTAACTGCACCTTGAGGTTAGTCCAATATTCACTTCTGACGGATTGCCACTATATGCTGCTAGGCGTCACTGGTGGATTGTGGGAACCAATAAGAATAATTATAGGCATAAATTATTATACGAGGAGATCAAAAGTGTTTGATCCATCAAAAGGAGTTTCGATGATGATGTCGTATGGGGATGCATCATATCTCACTACCAGACAGAATTGAACCTATTAGGTCACACACCATAAGAATCGCGCAATGATCGATTATTAAGGAGATGATAAAGAAGTTTATAGAATGGATTAATTATATCACAATACTAAGTTACTAATTTAGTAGTAAAAGGACTAATTTGTAATTATTTAAATTAGAGGTATTTAAGTGCAAAAGTTGTATGGTGTATTTACTAATCGTTAGTAAAATATTTTTGAGGACTTATGTGTAAATGTTAACACACGAAGGATAATGGATTATCCAATCGGATTAGGATTCGATTAAGGATAATGGATTATCCACTTGGATTAGGATTCGATTAGGATTAGGATTAGGGTTTTCTCAATATAAATATATGTCGTATGTGATGTATTTTAAAAAAACGATAGAAAAAGGAGAAAAGAAAACCCTAGCCTCCTATCTTCTTCCTCAAGTCCTCCACAATAATTCATTTTCTCGATCTTTGGAAGATTGCTAGCACAATTAGAAGATTGATTCATCCTCTTACATCGACGCAAGAGTTATTTCGTGATCGGATTGCGAATCAAGGCGATCGATTATTTCGATCAAGGACGTGATTCCGTGTGGACCGAGCTAGAGGCCGGGTGCGTGCGCGGCTATCAAGGACAAACAATTTTTACCAACGATCATCGGCTTCGCGTGTGATCTCGACCCGCGCAAGTAAAAAATTAAATCCTAATTGATAAGATCAATTAGATTGCCTTTTTACGATCTAAAACAAAACATGAGTGATCTTGGTTAAGAAACTTTTAATTGCGTTTCTTTCTTCCGCTGCGCATATCCTATTTTTCTAACAGTGGTATCAGAGCCACCCTCATCGTTTGTTTTATATCTAATCTCTTTTTCGATGTTGATTGGGTTTTCTGGAACGATCAAAATAAAAAAAAAACAATAAAGATTTTTTTTTGAATACTGTTTTGATTGTTTTGTAACACTAATTAATTAGCATGCGGTCTAGGTGCTCTAATTAATTAGCTACGGCCATGCATGCGGTCAAGGTCATGCATGCGGTCAAGGTGCTCTAATTAATTAGCATGCGACTACGGCCATGCTTGCGGTCAAGGTCAACTGCTCTAATTAATTAGCATATGACGTAGGTCATATGATGACATGCAAGTTCTAATTAATTAGCATTGTTAGAGTATAGCAACACTAATTGATTAGTTCATGGCTTTCATTGCACGTGCTTGCCGCAATGTGTTTTGAACGCATTTACATGATATGATCATGCGCGCCTTGTGTTGCTTTGTGCAAAATCGCAATTTAAAATTAATTCGAAACCCAATTAATTAGAAATCGAATTAGAGAATTTTATTTATATTATATGCCTGTGGTGTGTATGGGTGATGATCATGGATAGCAACCTTGTGATGATGTGAATGAGTGTAATTTATAAGGACCCAGTGTTAGATTTATTTTGAGTGCCTGCTGCACCAATTAAATTATGTAATTTGGAGACCTGCGTGTCTCATTATTATTATGGGTTGTATTGTATTGTTGCAAAAATTAAACGGTAAAGGGTAGTTCTAGGTTCCATGACATTTGTTCCATTCAAGAGTTGATGCGGGCAGATCAAGTTTGGGACCAAATATGATCGAGGGAGCCGACAAGAGTTGATCTACTCCAATCTGATCAAGATGCAAAGGCAAGTTTTTGTGTGTAGTACCCTCTGACCGATTCCGGCCTGGTGGCTCAGGCCCGAATCAAATTAAATCCATGATCATCACCGTAGTTATTTTTCATATGTATGTGCGATCTATTGAGTGCATATGATGCGATGTTTTGCATGAGATGTAAATTTATAATGAATTAAAACTGATGAGATAACAAATCTCCCTAAATAAATATTAGTTAATGGTGTTATGAACCCATTAGTGGCCTTCCATCGTTGTAGGGTGTGGGCATCTCTTTAGTGTTGATTGATGCACCAGATACGGGGGTCAGTTGCATTAGGGAGCCGGAACCATTCTATTGGCATGAGATGCTATGTGGTAAGAAGGGGTTGAATCCAAGAATCTGTCGGATGAGGATTCAATGATTTTTTATTTGCATGATGAACGGTGGTCTAACTTAACCAAAAGATAAGGCCAAGAATCTGTTAGGATGAGGCCTATATTTTGGAGGCCAAAGATAAAATTGCGATTTGCTTGAGAAGCATTGACCAAGAGTTGTTCACTCATTTCTTTACTCATTGCCAAGAATCTGTCAGGATGAGGTAGTGTGCAAATAGATGGGACCGCAATTCCCACTAGAAACTTTTAGTAAAGTTTCCGTTTTCTCCAACTCGGGGAGTGTGGAGATTCGCTTTAAAAATTAGTGGGAAGGCACCATTTAGATTGTAATGACCCTAATCAAAATGGATTATGATTAAGTACACAACTAATTAGAATCTTAACCATCTGTAGAAAATGTCCGCCTCTAACCCACTTGTCAGAATACTTGATACTAATCGCTTACTGGACCAAAATTCACCGATTGGCTGAGGAATTTGAGAATTGTTCTCAATTCTGAAAAATTAGCCTACGTGTTGGACACGGAGGCTCCAGCAGTGCCCGCAAATCCAACAGCTCAACAGAAAGATGCTAGAAATAAATGGACTGATGATGACATGAAGGTAAAATGCTACATGCTTGCGTCTATGAGTAATGAGTTGCAACGCCAGCATGAGCACATGGAGAGTTCTGCTGACATCTTGCTTCATCTTAAAGAGTTGTATGATGAGCAAAGTCGAACAGCTCGTTACGAAGTGTCAAAGCGACTGTTCAGGACTAAGATGTCTGATGGTCACTCAGTCAATAATCATTGCTTGGCGATGATTAAGGACATTGAGGAGCTTGAGAAGCTCGGAATGACTATGGACGCAGAACTTCAAATTGATTTGATCTTACAATCATTACCTGATTCATTTTCTCAGTTTATTTTAAATTTTCAAATGAATAAAATTACTTGCACTCTCGCCGAGCTGTTGAATATGTTGGTCACGGCTGAAGGAATGCTAAAAGTCAATAAGGGCTCAGTTTTGGCTGTTGAACGGGCTTCCTCCAAAAGAAAGTCTAAATGGAAAAAGAAGAAGCCTGCAAAGAAGCCAAAAACTGACACTGTCAAGGTAAATCCCAAAAAGAAGGCCGCCAAGGAACTTGCTTCCACTGTCAAAAGGATGGCCACTGGAAGAGGAATTTGTTGGGTTATATGTAATGTATATCTAAATAGGGGAAAAAACACCTAGAGGGGGGTGAATAGGTGTAAACGTATAAACACTCAAAAATCGTTGCGATAAAAAAACCCAATGCGGAAATAAAAATAACACGCAAGATTTTTACGTGGAAAACTCCATCACCGGAGTAAAAAAACCACGGGACCGATAACACGGCGAAATCCACTAGAATTAAACACGTACAAGGTGATTTACCGTACACACTTACGACTCAACCTTTTCCATACGCTCCTAGAGGATCTTCTCCGCTCGCTCCACGACGCTTCTCGAATCCACGATCTGCGCCCAACGCCGAATCCACGGCGTCCAACGTCGAATCCACGACGTCCGACCGAATCCACGGTCTATACCCAACGCCGAATCCACGGCGTCCACGTCGAATCCACGACGTCTGACCGAATCCACGGTCTTCACCCAGTAGCACCCTTCGAATCCACGAACGTGCCTCGCTCCGAATCCACGAGAGCGGTTGAACCTTGAATCCACAAGGACACGCGAATCCACGCGCCGATTTTGGAAAAATCGTTGTTTTTGGGTGGTGATGATCCGCCGAATACTTAGATCAAAGATAGATCGGAAATACCATCTAAGTATTCATTAGTTTGATTCAACTAAAGATGTGAGTATGAAAACCTAGAATCAAACTAATCAATATAGATGAAGAAACATAGAGTATTCTCTAATGATTTCCTTTCTTCTCTATATGGGGATCTAGGCCGTATGAAATGATATATGAATATGACGGCTCTATGTGATTATTTTGGATTAGCCCTAGAAAAAGAGTCATAGGGTCTATTTATAGGTTAGAAACATTTGGAAGGAGATAAGAATCAAAAAACCTAACATTTCTGGAATTTTTACGGACGGCGATCCGGATCGGATTTGGGCGATCCGGATTGCAGTAGCAAGAAAGACGGTTTCCAGAAAAACAAACGTTCGGGATCCGGATCGGAATGCCTGATCCGGATCGTTCATACAATTCAGAAAACTCGACGTTCGGGATCCGGATCGTGAGATGCTGCGATCCGGATTGAAGTAATGTATGAAACAACAACCTTCGGGATCCGGATTGCTGGCTCTGATCCGGATCCTGAACATGTCCGAACACCAGTTTTTGATTTTTATGCAGTTAAATATTCTTCCAGGTGTTTCTACACTACAAGAAGTATTCGGATCACCAATAATCTTTAGTTGAACATACCTGATCCTTTTGAATTCTTCTTTCTTGAGATTGAGTTAAATGATCCAACTTTCTTCACCTTCAATCTTCAAGACTTGAACCTTTCACGAAACTACGCCAACTCAAATTCCGTAACAATCTCCCCCTTTGGCGGTTTCGTGACAAAACACAGATCCACTAAAGAAAATTCAAAAAGATATTTTTGTTGCTATCACCATACAACAAAAATTTACAATGGAGATCCAAAAATTTAAAAACATGAGATATAAACTCCTAAAACAGACTCTAGACTTAGACATCTGTACTCTCTGCACAAAGAAATCATTCTTGACAAAAAGAGATCGTTAGATACCTCAAGAATATTTAGCATTCAAAACCTAAAGAGATAGAGTTTATGCTCACCATGACATTGAGTAATTCAGATATGTAATAAGATTACAATCAAACATTGACATATCTTCTAAGCAATAAAATTCCAAATTTCATAACTTTGCTTTGTTAGTAATCAAACAACTTGTTAGTAATAATACATGTCCAAATAGTTAGTCGAATAGTTAGTAGGAACATGCAACAAATCACAAGATAAAAACCAAAGTTGTGATACTTACCTTTCACCAAAGTCAAAGTTGAAGTGATACTTACCTTGATGTTCACACATTCACATCAATCATTGTTCAATCATTGTTCAAGTTCTCTCTAAACTCTCTCCCCCTTTTTGTCACAAACAAAGCCAAAATTACAAAAATTTTGAGGAGAGTTAAATAGATCAGAATAAAGAAACGTGAGAGCTGAATAATAACAAAAACGTAAAAACCTGCAAAAGAAAGATTAGAAACAAAAGTTTATGCATAGTCGTCGGAGCTGATACACCCAAGCTTCTGAAACATTTTCTTGATCCGTTTGTTCATAGAAGCTTGTTCCTTCTTAACTTCTTTGATATCTTCTCTCATTTCAGCGAAATCAGTAGCCATGCGTTCTTGCTCGTTTGAGAGTCGCTGTTGCTCCTTAAAGATTGAGCTAACCGACGCATCATCATCAGATGTTGATGGAGGTGCTGGTTGTGCTGCTGGTGTAGAGGTTGTTGCTTGTTGTTGTTGTGCTCGTTGGCGGTGAGGAGGTATTATGGGATCATATGTCTTCGTCGAGAGAGACTTCACAATTGTCGTCTCATTAATGGTGCCCAAACTGTACATGTATGAGCTCGCGCTTGTATCGACTTTAAACTTTTTGAGGATGCGCATGATTATCATTGGTATGGTAGTCTCTCTGTGGGGTGAGAGTGTTCCACATACCGCGCCATCCTTGACCAAATGAGATAAGGAATATTCAAGTTTGCTCCCATCAATGCGGCCGGGTTTCCAAGAAGATAAAGGAATAACATTCTGTCCTATCGAAGAACCTTCGTATTCATGTTGGGAAGAATGTTGTAGCAGACAATGAAGTTTATATACCGATACTCTGGTCGAAGCTCTTTCGAGAAAACATAATTTTCGGTTGACAAAGTATTCGGAACACAAATTCCATTAACTACAACTCTCCAGGAGTTGTCGTTGAAGCTTTGAGTTTTTAGGTAATGGAGTCCATCAGCTCTGGCCGTCATACCTAGCACATCTCCAATCAGTTGGGGTGTGACTTTGATTTTGATATTTTTAACCAAAGTGTGAAATTCTCGACGTCCATCAACGTGATCAATTAGACTTGCAGCGTTCTGATAAAACATTCGAACTGAGTGTGGACAGTACCCAGTAGTCTCAGGGAAGTTGCAAATTTGAGCAAGACCAACTTGGTCAAACAGAATCCCAAAGACTGCAGATCGTTCCTTCATTGGTTTGACATTGACATGTCTCTCGCCAATGCATTCCCTCTTCTCAAAATCCTTGATTCTTGCGGAGCTGATGAAATCTTGTGGAGAAGGCTGTCTAGCAACTGGTTCCTCAATGGTAATTCCCTGAGCACTGCCTCTTTTTCTTGCACCGGTTTTTCTTTTTGTTCCAATTGGACTTGGTTCTATTGGCACTTTCCCTTTTTCAGCTGCAGTGGCCGGAGCCTTTGAGGTTTCAGCAGGGGCTTTCCCTTCGGAGATAATGGGGACAGATCCCTCGATTTCGATGTTATCCCAGTCAATCGACTCCGTCTCTGATTCAGTGTCAGAATCATCCTTAGTCTTCTTCGCTTTCTTAGCCTTCTTAGGCTTGGCAGTATCCTTGACATGTACCATGGCAGCAAGTAGGAAAATAATCCAAGTGATCACCATTTTGATTGCTAGTGAAAAATGTATCCTGTGAAGACCAACTGAAGAACACATGATAAATTGTTAATTTTCAAAGATTTGAAAAATTGTACCCAAACAATCATAATCATGTAGAGGGACTAAGAATCAAATTAGTTTTGCAAAATGACTTTTAAAAATAGATCAATTGCATGATTTTCGAAAATCCTTATTATATGCCCTAAAACTGAAATTTTTAGAAATCGAAGACCAAAAATCCGTTTAACTTGGGAATACCAAGCATATAATCAAAACTAATCTACCCAGAGTTCTTATTTCAAAAGAAATTTGATCAAAAACCATCCACAAACGAAATCGATCCAAGAAATTCATCACGTTTGAGGAGGAAAAAGAAAAACGGTGAAAAACCGAGATTTTGATCAATAAAACTTACTTGTATTCGAAGAACTTGAGTTTGGAAAGCTCCAAGGTGCAATAGTTTAGAGAGAGAGGCTCTAGAGACTCGAGAACAAAAGATTAAGGTAAAAGAAATCAAAACCCTCTTGTTCTTATTCAAACCCTAGCCGTGATCCGGATCGGATCGAGATTTCGATCCGGATCGGCCAGCCGCAGGAAGAAGCCTGCGTTCGGGATCCGGATCACCTTGCCCGATCCGGATCGGCTCCAACTTTTTCTTCAAAAAAATTTAGAAAAATTTCATAAGATCCAGAAAAAGTATGTAAGCACAATTGTGTATCAACTTTAAACAAAAATCATCGTTTCATACAACAAGAATTAGATTATGCCAAATCTATCAATAATATCCAAAAATGAAACGAGAATTTACAAAAATTAAATCCCTTAAAGTTGAACACCTTCAATTACATCTAACTTGATCTTATGAGTAATGCCTTTATCAAATCATCAATTCAGTAAAGAAAATGAAATACAAAGATCAATAGATGTTTGAAATCCCAAATATGGTAGATAATTTATCTAGACAATCTGTTGAAGAGAGTGGCTCTTTGAGCATCTTTCTTTTAAAAACCCACCTTATACCAACCTTGAAATTTGACGGAGTCAAGTATTTCAACATGCATTTTACTTAATCAAAAATTGGACAACCATGCTTGGTATACATGTGGTAGCTGCACACAATACTCGGACGACCGAGGTGGTAGCTCTTTCCTCCATGTGGCGGTAGTTTTCACACTCCTCATGGGATGTAACTCTTTCCACATCTTTTGAGCATTTTACATTTCTTTGACTCCCCCTCAATTGGCTATCAATTATTTAAGATATAAAGTATTCAACCAAAAATTGATCTCGATTTCATACTCGACTAAGCAGTCAAATAAGATAATGACTATACCAAGAGATCATTGAGAGAGAAATTGACTTTGATCACTCAGAAGATGATTTAATTAACATAAATGATCATTGCAACAGTGAAATATTATGATGGCAAAAGCATAATAAATTTCTAAATGTGCGAAAAGATGCAATTAAAGTCAATTATGATCTATGCTCAATTAATGTCCTATGTACAAACATAGATAATGAACAAAACAAAACAAAAACAAAAACAAAACCTATCCTAAGCAAAGGTTTCAAAAAGAAGTTTATTTCAAGGAAAGCATTCCAATTGCTTTTCGCAAATGAACAAAACGTTTTTGATCCAAAGGTTTTGTTAGAATGTCAGCTAATTGATCCTCAGTTGAAATATATGAAAGTTGAAGAGTATTTGATTCAACTAGCTCTCTAAGAAAATGATATCTAAGTTCAATATGTTTTGTTCTAGAGTGCAACACAGGGTTTTTAGAAATGTTAATTGCACTTGTGTTGTCACAAAGAATTGTTACCGAAGATGCTGAAATCCGGAAGTCGCTCAACACACTTTTCATCCAAATGAGTTGGGTTGAACAACTACCCGCTGAAATGTATTCCGCTTCGGCAGTCGAGAGTGTTATGCAATTCTGCTTTTTACTGTGCCATGCAACAAGGCAATGACCAAGATAGAAGCATGCACCACTCGTGCTTTTCCGATCATCCACTGATCCTGCCCAATCGACATCTGAGTATCCAACAATATCCAAACTAGTTCCCATAGGATACCAAATTCCGAAATTAATTGATCCTTTGATGTACCGGATGATCCTTTTCACCGCTTTCAGGTGAACCTCCTTTGGTGCTGATTGATATCTCGCGCAAATCCCAACACTAAAGGATATATCCGGGCGACTAGCCGTGAGGTAAAGTAGACTTCCAATCATACTTCGATACAGTTTCTCGTCTACATTCTCACTTTGTGATTCACTTCCAAGTCCCTTGTGGCTAGTTCCCATTGGAGTCGGAAAATCCTTCGAATTTTCTAAGTCATACTTTTTAACCAACTCCATTGCATACTTGGATTGACTCAAGTGAATACCTTCATCATTTTGTTTAATTTGCAATCCAAGGAAATAAGTCAATTCGTGTAATAGCCGCTGGTTTAAAATATTTTAAGGGTCTACTTTTGGTTTCGTTAATTCCGCATTTCGTTTCGGGGGCTGGAGGGTGATCGAATAATTCCCTGTTTCCGGACAGACCGTCGGGGCCCGCGGTTATTTTTAGTTGATAGGGCTCGCGAAACGGAGAACGGCGGCGAAATCGGTTCTGAATTCCGACGCCGGAATCTCCCGGAATAAATTCCGGAAGGTAGCTAACGGTTCAGATGATTAACGCGGTTTTCAGACAGACCGGACCCTGGTTCGCACCCGACTTATACCCGTTTTAACTTGAACTGGTTTGATTTCCCATTCCCCAATTTAACCGCTCCCGCCACCTTAATCACTCCCGTTATTTTTCCCCATAACTACCCGCAACTTCCCATAACTACCCACTTCCCATAACTACCCACAACTTCCCACTACCCACAACTCCCATAACTACCCACTCCCCTTAACTACCCGCAACTCCCATAACTACCCACAACTTCCCACTACCCACAACTCCCATAACTACCCACTCCCTTTAACTACCCGCAACTCCCATAACTACCCACAACTTCCCACTACCCACAACTCCCATAACTACCCACTCCCCTTAACTACCCGCAACTCCCATAACTACCCACTCCCCTTTACTACCTGCGTACGAAACCCCAATTCCCCACTCCCCACAAGTCCCCTGCGTACGAAACCCCATTTCCCCAACCTTTCAGTTTCCCAACCGAACCCTTCTGCTTCCTCACCGATTGCGCGGAGGATCCAAGCGGCGAGACCAAGGAAGGAGAGGGAGACGTCCTCACATTCCTTGTAGCCGAACTCGCAGGATCGGATCACCTTTCCCTCTGACAACCGAGATTCGTGTAGGTCCGGGCGGGCTCCCGAGACGCGAGAGAACCTTACATCAGTCAGGAGCACGACAACAAGGTGGGTTTACGGTCGAGGCTGAGTATTGTGTTGGTAATCCGAAAGGGACTTTTATTACTAATCGGTACTAACACTGATGGTTTCTATGATGTACTACCTTACCCCGTGACATGGTTACTTGGTTACTTGGTTACTTGGTTACTTGGTTACTTGGTTACTTATGCTCGAGTTGCGACACGCGCACCCGCGGTTTGGCCACCGCAAAGGGTGCTCTTTTCCGGAAAGGCGGTCTTTGACCCGTGTTACCCCACGAGGTGACGTAGTGGGGGCCCCTATAGGTGGGGGGTTTGAGGCAGCGAGGTGCGAGCGGTGAGACCACCGGGTCCAGTGCCCGATGTGGTCAGGTGTGAGACCGCCGGGTCCAGTGCCCGATGTGGTCAGGTGTGAGACCGCCGGGTCCAGTGCCCGATGTGGTCAGGTGTGAGACCGCCGGGTCCAGTGCCCGATGTGGTCAGGTGTGAGACCGCCGGGTCCAGTGCCCGATGTGGTCAGGTGTGAGACCGCCGGGTCCAGTGCCCGATGTGGTCAGGTGTGAGACTGCCGGGATTGGATCCCGATGTAGTCAGGTGTGAGACCGCCGGGTCCGGTGCCCGACGCGGTCAGGTGTTACAGGTGTTACCGGGGTTACAGGTGTTACAGGTGGTACAGGTGGTTGCGAGTTACCGTTACGAGTAGAGCGGTTGTTCCGGCTAGTCTTGCTTTGGTGACTTGGTATTACTTTACTGTTTTAGTACTACTCTTATGATAGTGTCGCTGACTACCCACTCTGTGACAGGTACCTCCAGGGGGTAGAGGTAGGCGACGGTGAGGCCGAGGTGGTAGCAGTCGGTCTGAGGGAGTCCTAGCATGCTGGTTTATTTACCTTCTCTGCATTTCATTCAGAACTGTAGGTTATTGTGTGGTTCTCGATACCCTTGTGGGGTCGTGTGGATGTTGAGTACTTTCCTTCTGCTTATGCACTACTGTTTCCTTTATTGTTCCCGTTTGGCCGTTTTCAAAGCAACATGACTAGAAAAGAAAAGAACTTCGAAAACTATCTTTCAAAATCTGGGTCGTGTGGACCTGTTTTCCAAACCCTGTGGATTTATGGCATCTTTTCAGACTGTCTTCAAAACCTTGGGTCGTGTGGACCTGCTTTCAAAACTGTGAGTTTATCCTTTCAACTTAATTGGCCACGGGTATTGTTTAGTCTTCATGCACCGTACTACTTCGAACTGTTGTGATTAAATGGGAAAATGATTGCTTAGGATCGACTATTGTAACAGCCGCGACGCCGTGCATATACAGAGGAGACTCTGCCCGAATTCTGAGTAAATCTGTATATGTGGCGGGTCTGGGCACGCGCCGGGGAAGGAGGTTTCTAAACAAAAAATTAGTACGCACTTTGTGCGTACTTTGAAGTATCGTTTCCGCTAAAATAAAACCCCCGGGGCGTGACAATTCGCCCATCATGGACATCTCAAATTCGCTTTCCATGGTCTCCGCGAATTTAGAAGCATCATTATGTCTTGTTGCGCCAAATACAATGTCATCGACATAGATTTGTGCTACAATGAAATTGCTTTGATAATGCTTCACAAAGAGAGTCCTGTCAGCTCCCCCTCGAGTATAGCCCTTCTCCAAAAGGTGCTTTGTCAGCCTTTCGTACCATGCTCGCGGTGCTTGTTTCAGACCGTAAAGAGCCTTTTTCAAACGAAAAACATGGTTAGGTTGTTTATGGTCTACAAAACCTTTCGGTTGAGCCACATAAACTTCCTCATTTAAAAACCCATTTAGAAACGCGCTCTTAACGTCCATTTGAAATAATTTGATTTTAAAATGACAAGCAATAGCAAATAGTATACGAATGGACTCGAGTCTAGCTACAGGGGCGAATGTTTCATCAAAGTCTATACCTTCTACTTGAGAGTATTCTTGAGCAACTAATCGTGCCTTGTTCCTGATGATAGTACCATCCTCATTTTTCTTGTTCTTGAAAATCCATTTGGTACCTATCACATTATGTTGCTTTGGAGGCTTCGTTAATTCCCAGACTTTGTTTCGCTCAAATTGATGGAGCTCTTCCTGCATTGCTTTAATCCAGTAGTCATCCTGAAGAGCTTCATCTATGTTCTTTGGTTCGATTAAAGATACGTAGCAAGCGAATCCACAAACCAACTGCCTCCGAGTTCTAACTCCTTATTGTGGATCTCCAATAATATTCGATTCCGGATGATCCTTGGAGATTCGTAGCGTTTGTTGAAACAGAGTACTCGGAGGTATATGAGATGATTCCTGCACATCAGATAAACTTGAAGAACCATTAGATGCATCATTAATATTGGAAGTATTATTATGAGAAGATGCAATGGCAGGTGAATCATCATCTAGAGAGATATCGAGGGTAGATTTTCCAGATCCAAAGTGAAAAGCTTCATCTACTTTAACATTTATAGATTCTACGATCGTCTTAGATTCCAAGTTAAATACTCGATATGCTCTACTGTTTGTAGAATACCCCAAGAATATCCCTTCGTCACTTCGAGAGTCAAACTTTCCAAGATTTTCACGGTCACGTAAAAAGTAACACCGACTCCCGAAGATGCGAAAATATTTGATGTTGGGTTTTCTACCACACCATAGTTCATATGGTGTATTTAACGTTCCCGGGCACAAAATAAACTCGATTAATTACATAGATTGCAGTGTTCACAGCTTCAGCCCAAAAATGTAGCGGTAAATTCCGGCTGTGAAGCATAACACGTGCCATCTCTTGAACAACCCTGTTTTTGCGCTCGACAACACCATTCTGTTGAGGTGTATAGGGTGCAGAGAATTCATGCTTAACACCGTTTGAAGTGCAAAAGTCAATGAATTTAGAGTTAACGAATTCTCCACCTCTATCACTTCTAACACGAATGATCTTTTCATTCTTTTCAATCATAATACGAAGGCAAATCTCGTGAAAAGAATCAAAAGTATCAGCTTTCTCTTTTAAAAATGCTACCCAAGAATACCAAGAGAAATCATCAATCATCAAGAAAATATACCATTTACCTCCCAAAGATGGTTGACGAGTTGGCCCCATTAAATCCATGTGTAAAAGTTCCAAAGGCCGTTTTGTACCAACGTGGTTCAAGTTCTTGTGCGCTGTCCTGGACTGTTTTCCCTTTTGACAACCGCCGCACACAATGTTTTGTTTAAGCAAAAGTTTTGGAACCCCCTTTACCACGTCCTTGTTTGAAATTCTAGCAAGTTCCTTAAAATTTATGTGACCTAGCCTTTCATGCCAAAGAGTTTCATTATTCAAAGAGGCTAAGTTACAATTTTCAGAAGTTTTACTAGGAACAACATAACAATTGTTTTCAGATCTAACCCCCTTTAAAAAGAAGACATGGTCCTTATCAGTTACAACACATTCAACAGATGAAAAGTTAACTGAAAAACCATTGTCACAAAGTTGACTTATGCTTATGAGATTAGTCTTAAGACCATCAACAAATAACACATTATTTAGAACCGGGCCATCTGGAATAGCTACTGTTCCTTTTCCAACAATTTTGGAAGATCGACCGTCTCCGAAAACAACGAGTCCTCTGGAGATTTTCTTAAGATTTTGAGAACTATTTTTGTCACCGGTCATGTGACGGGAACACCCGCTATCCAGATACCAAGATGAACTATCATATGCATGCAAGGAAACATTGGTAACAAGACAAGGAAAGATTTCACCTTTGCGCACCCAAACCTTTTTGGAATGCGTCGGTAATGGTTGTGAAGTTATATGCCTAGGTGAAAGCGTCTTGTTAAAACGATTGCTGCTCCTTGATGAAGTCGTCTTGCGCGGTAAACTATCAAGGTTCTTTTCCTTCAAATGATTTGCAATTGATTTCCGAGGAATCACCTTTGTGGTAGTAATTGCAAGAGGTGTTTGAGGTGAGCGTTTGACTCCCGTCTTGCAATATCTTCTTATGTGCCCTGAAACACCACAACGAAAACATACCTTAGATCTTGACGATCCCAAAGAGGATGAAGTAAGTTTGTTGTCGTTGTTTGTCTTGAATTCCGGTGTCGGAGGAGGAGATACCGACTGAGGCACAAAAAACTGTCCCACTCGAACTTGGACTGTTTCCAGTTTGAGTGTACCCGAGGCCGAACCGATTTGTTTGACCAAGACCAAGAAGCCTATCCAACTTACTCCTTCCTGAAGAGAATCGCTTCAAGTCATCCTTGAGTTGGAAAATGGTTTTTGTCATTTCCAGGTTATCCTGTCGAGCCTCGTTGTAGAGCTTTGAGAAGTGATCCGCTTTATCCACCAGTTTTGTATGTTCCTTCTCAAAAAGCTCATTGGACTCTTGAAGGGAAACATTTACTTTTATCAGATTTTCCCTTTCCACTTCAAGAGCGTTTGAGAGAGAAGTTGCTCTTTTTGCTTCTTCTTCGAGATCATGCACTCTCCCTCTCAAACTCTTGTTTTGCTTAGCCACTTTCTTTGAATCCCTCAAAAGTCTGTGGTTGGCTAAAGCAAAATCTTCACCTTCCGAATCATCCGATTCGTTGTCCGTTGCATTCTTTTCAACAGTGGAGTTGGACAATGACTCGGATGTACTTGCCATTAAGCACATGAAGGGTGAAGATATGGACGCGTGGAATGCCGTGGTGCTCTTTTCTTCATCACTTGAAGACGACTCATTTAACGTTGAGTTGTCATCCCACGAAGAGCCGGATACTTGTTGGGACACTCCGTTGCAATGTGGCCGTAGCCTCGACATTTGAAGCATTGTAGTTGTCCCTCTGAACTTTTCTTATCCTTTGAGAAGTTCTCTTTCTTTCTTGACTTGTAACTTGAAGTACCCTTGCCTTTGTTCGACTTTCCGAAGGATGGAGATTTACTTGAATTACCCCTTCGAAAGTTGCGGCGAAACTTCCTTGTCAAGAGAGCGAGCTGCTTCTCAAATTCCTCCATAGAAAGGTTCTCGTCATCGTCTGAGGAGGATGTATCCGCGTCTTCTTCCTTAGTTGTTTTCATCGCATAACCTGAAGACTTAGAAGAGGATGCTTTTCCAGAAGAATTGTTAGTAGTAAATGTCATTTCATATGTTTGTAATGAACCAACTAATTCTTCTACACGCATTTCGTCCGGGTGTTTAATAGTTTCAATGGCTGTAACCTTTGGGCGAAATCGTTCAGGAAGAGTTCTTAAGATCTTTCTTACAACCTTAAATTCTGGAATCTTCTCTCCCAGGTTAGCACATGAGTTTACGATGTCTTGCAATCGTGTATAGTAGTCCGTGAAAGATTCATTTTCTGCCATCAAGATAGAGTCAAACTTGCTCGTAAGCATTTGCAGTTTCTGAATCTTCACGAGGTTAGTTCCCTCATGTGTAACCTGAAGAACATCCCAGATTTCTTTCGCAGTCTCACATGCCGAGACGCGAGAGAATTCAGTTTGAGATAAGGCATTAAAAATAGCATTAATTTGTTACGGAATTTGAGTTGGCGTAGTTTCGTGAAAGTCTCAAGTCTTGAAGATTGAAGGTGAAGAAAGTTGGATCATTTAACTCAATCTCAAGAAAGAAGAATTCAAAAGGATCAGGTATGTTTAACTAAAGAATTTGTGTGATCCGAATACTTCTTGTAGTGTAGAAACACTTGGAAGAATCTTTCATTGCATAAAAATCAAAAACTGGACTTGGGACATGTTCAGGATCCGGATCAGGTTGTTCGATCCGGATCCCGAAGGTGGTTCGTTCATACATCGTCGCAATCCGGATCGTAGTCTCTTGATCCGGATCCCGAACGTTGAGTTTACCATCTACCTTGAACGATCCGGATCTTGCTTCGCAATCCGGATCCCGAACGTTGATGTTTGGTGAACTGTATGAACGATCCGGATCGTAGTCACATGATCCGGATCCCGAACCTTCGTTTTTCTGGAATTGGCTGTTTCGTTGTGACGATCCGGATCCTAGTTATCACGATCCGGATCGCCGTCCGTAAAATTCCAAAAATGGTTGGTTTTTGATTCTTATCTCCTTCCTAGGGTTTCTAACCTATAAATACACCCTATGACTCCTTTTCTAGGGTGAATCTACATAGCCGTCATTTTCTTGTATCATCTTATACGGCTATAGATCCACATATAGAGAAGAAAGGAAATCATTAGAGAATACTCTATGTTTCTTCATCTATATTGATTAGTTTGATTCTAGGTTTTCATACTCACATCTTGAGTTGAATCAAACTAATGAATACTTAGATGGTATTTCCGATCTATCTTTGATCTAAGTATTCGGCGGATCATCACCACCCAAAAAACAACGATTTACCCCAAAAATCGGCGCGTGGATTCGCGTGTCCTTGTGGATTCAAGGTTCAATCGCTCTCGTGGATTCGGAGCGAGGCACGTTCGTGGATTCGAACGGTGCTATTGGGTGAAGACCGTGGATTCGGTCGGACGTCGTGGATTCGACGTTGGACGCCGTGGATTCGGCGTTGGGCGCAGATCGTGGATTCGAGAAGCGTCTGGAGCGAGCGGAGAAGATCCTCTAGGAGCGTATGGAAAAGGTTGAGTCGTAAGTGTGTACGGTAAATCACCTTGTACGTGTTTTAATTCTAGTGGATTTCTGCCGTGTTATCGGTCCCGTGGTTTTTTTACTCCGGTGATGGAGTTTTCCACGTAAAAATCTTGCGTGTTATTTTATTTTCCGCATTGGGTTTTATCGCAACGATTTTTGGAGTGTTTATACGTTTACACCTATTCACCCCCCCTCTAGGTGTTTCTTCCCCTATTTAGATCCGTATTATATACGACCCAACAAGTGGTATCAGAGAGGGAATAGGGTTGTGAACAATGGTTGAAGGTGGAAACATCAATCGACCCCCTTTCTTTGATGGAACAAATTATGCGTACTGGAAAGTACGGATGAAAGCCTTTTTATCTTCCATCGACGAAAGGGTGTGGCATTCAATTGAATCAGGATGGACTAATCCAACTGAACTTATCTCTGATGTTCACACCTTAAAACCTAGGTCGAAATGGACCAAGGAAGAGTTTGAGTTATCTTCTTACAATGGCAAGGGAATTAATGCTATTTTTAATGCCTTATCTCAAACTGAATTCTCTCGCGTCTCGGCATGTGAGACTGCGAAAGAAATCTGGGATATTCTCCAGGTTACACATGAGGGAACTAACCTCGTGAAGATTCAGAAACTGCAGATGCTTACGAGCAAGTTTGACTCCATCTTGATGGCAGAAAATGAATCTTTCACGGACTACTATACACGATTGCAAGACATCGTAAACTCATGTGCTAATCTGGGAGAGAAGATTCCAGAATTTAAGATTGTAAGAAAAATCTTAAGAACTCTTCCTGAACGATTTCGCCCAAAGGTTACTGCCATTGAAACTATTAAACACCCGGACGAAATACGTGTAGAAGAATTAGTTGGTTCATTACAAACTTATGAAATGACTTTTAATACTAACAATTCTTCTGGAAAAGCATCCACTTCTAAGTCTTCAGGTTATGCGTTGAAAACAACTAAGGAAGAAGACGCGGATACATCCTCCTCGGACGATGACGAGAACCTTTCTATGGAGGAATTTGAGAAGCAGCTCGCTCTCTTGACAAGGAAGTTTCGCCGCAACTTCCGAAGGGGTAATTCAAGCAAATCTCCATCCTTCGGAAAGTGGAACAAAGGCAAGGGTACTCCAAGTCACAAGTCAAGAAAGCAGGAAAACTTCTCAAAGGATAAGAAAAGTTCAGAAGGACAACTGCAATGCTTCAAATGTCGAGGCTACGGCCACATTGCAACGGAATGTCCTAACAAGTATCCGGCAAAGAAGAAGGCGATGCAATGTCGTCACTTGGGATGACAACTCAACGTCAAATGAGTCGTCTTCAAGTGATGAAGAAAAGAGCTCCACGGCATTCCACGCGTCCATATCTTCACCCTTCATGTGCTTTATGGCAAATACATCTGAGTCGTTGTCCAACTCCACTGTTGAAAAGAACGCAACGGACAACGAATCGGATGATTCGGAAGGTGAAGATTTTGCTCTAGCCTACCACAGACTTTTGAGGGACTCAAAGAAAGTGGCTAAGCAAAACAAGGGGTTGAGAGGGAGATTGCAGGATCTCGAAGAAGAAGTAAAAAGGGTAACTTCTCTCTCGACCGATCTTGAAGTGGAAAGGGATAGTTTGATAAAAGCAAATGTTTCCCTTCAAGAGTCCAATGAGCAGCTCAAGAAGAACTATATAGATATGGTGAACAAAGCAAACTACTTCTTGAAGCTCTATGGCGAGGGCCGACAGGAAAGACGGGAAATGACAGAGACCATTCTCCAACTCAAGGATGACTTACAGCAATTCTCCTTAGGAAGGAGTAAGTTGGATAAACTCCTTGGTCTTGGTCAAACAAATCGGTTCGGCCTCGGGTACACTCAAACTGGAAACAGTCCAAGTTCGAGTGGGACAGTCTTTGTGCCTCAGTCGGTATCTCCTCCTCCGACATCGGAATTCAAGACAAACAACGACAACAAACCTACCTCATCCTCTTCGGAATCGTCAAGCTCAAAGGTATGTTTTCGTTGTAATTTTGCAGGGCACATCGAAAGAAATTGCGAGATTGGAGCTCAAAGAACAAATCAACCACATCTTGCAATTGCTACCAATAAGCTCACTTCCCGGAATTCAAGGAAGGATTTTACAAAAGGAAAGAACATTGGTAGCACGTCAAACAAGACGATGACAAAAGAAAAAGATCAATCATACAAGACGTCGTCTTCAAGGAGAATCTCTCAACCTTTACCAACATACTCCAAAACTCAAAAGGTTTGGGTATGCAAAGGTGAAACCCCTCCTTGTCCTTAATCGTTCTACGATTAAATCTTGTATAGTTTGTGTAGACTATTTTTCTTTTCTTCCTTTTCTTGGGGCCGACCCGTCAACCATCCTTGGGAGGTAAATGGTACATCTTTTTATTGGTTGATGATTTCTCTCGGTTTTCATGGGTAGCATTTTTTGAGAGAGAAAGCTGATACGTTTGACTCTTTTCATGAGATTTGCCATCGTATTATGATTGAAAAGAATGAAAAGATCATTCGTGTTAGAAGTGATAGGGGTGGAGAATTCATAAATTCAAAATTCATTGACTTTTGTACTTCAAATGGCATTAAACATGAATTCTCGGCACCCTATACACCTCAGCAGAATGGTGTTGTTGAGCGCAAAAACAGGGTTGTTCAAGAGATGGCGCGTGTGATGCTTCATAGCCGGAAATTACCGCTACATTTTTGGGCTGAAGCTGTGAACACCGCTGTCTATGTCATTAACAGAGTGTATTTGCGCCCAGGAACCTTGAATACACCATATGAGCTGTGGTTTAGTAGAAAACCGGATATCAAGTACTTTCGTATCTTTGGGAGTCGATGTTACATCTTACGTGACCGTGAAAATCTTGGAAAGTTCGACTCTCGAAGTAATGAAGGGATCTTTTTGGGTTATTCTACGAATAGCAGAGCATATCGAGTATTTAACATTGAATCTAAGACGATTGTAGAATCTATAAATGTTAAAGTAGATGAAGCTTCTCATTTTGAATCTGAAAAATCTACCCTCGATATCTCTCTAGATGATGATTCTCCTGCTAGTGCATCTTTCATAATAATACTTCCAATATTAATGATGCATCTAATGGTTCTTCTAGTTTATCTGATGTGCAGGAATCATCTCGTGTACCTCCGAGTACTCCGTTTCAACAAACGCTACGAATCTCCAAGGATCATCCGGAATCGAACATCATTGGAGATCCACAAGAAGGAGTTAGAACTCGAAGGCAGTTGGTTTGCGGATTTGCTTGCTACGTATCTTTAATCGAACCAAAGTCAATAGATGAAGCTCTTCAGGATGACTACTGGATTAAAGCAATGCAGGAAGAGCTCCATCAATTTGAGCGAAACAAAGTCTGGGAATTAACGAAGCCTCCAAAGCAACATAATGTGATAGGTACCAAATGGATCTTCAAGAACAAGAAAGATGAAGATGGTACTATCATCAGGAACAAGGCACGACTAGTTGCTCAAGGCTACTCTCAAGTAGAAGGTATAGACTTTGACGAAACTTTCGCCCCTGTAGCTAGACTCGAGTCCATTCGTATATTGTTTGCTATTGCTTGTCATTTTAAAATCAAATTATTTCAAATGGACGTCAAGAGCGCATTTCTAAATGGGTTTTTAAATGAGGAAGTTTATGTAGCTCAACCGAAAGGTTTTGTAGATCATAAACAACCTAACCATGTTTTTCGTTTGAAAAAGGCTCTTTACGGTCTGAAACAAGCACCGCGAGCATGGTACGAAAGGTTAACAAAGCACCTTTTGGAGAAGGGCTATACTCGAGGGGGAGCTGACAGGACTCTCTTTGTGAAGCATTATCAAAATAATTTCATTGTAGCACAAATCTATGTCGATGACATTGTATTTGGTGCAACAAAAGATAATGATGCTTCTAAATTCGCGGAGACCATGGAAAGCGAATTTGAGATGTCCATGATGGGCGAATTGTCTTATTTCTTGGATTGCAAATTAAACAAAATGATGAAGGTATTCACTTGAGTCAATCCAAGTATGCACTGGAGTTGGTCAAAAAGTTTGATCTAGAAAATTGTAAAGATTTCCAACTCCAATGGGAACTAGCCACAAGGGACTTGGAAGTGAATCACATAGTGAGAATGTAGACGAGAAACTGTATAGAAGTATGATTGGAAGTCTACTTTACCTCACGGCTAGTCGCCCGGATATATCCTTTAGTGTTGGGATTTGCGCGAGATATCAATCAGCACCAAAGGAGGTTCACCTGAAAGCGGTGAAACGGATCATCCGGTACATCAAAGGATCAATTAATTTCGGAATTTGGTATCCTATGGGAACAAGTCTGGACATTGTTGGATACTCAGATGCCGATTGGGCAGGATCAGTGGATGATCGGAAAAGCACGAGTGGTGCATGCTTCTATCTTGGCCATTGTCTTGTTGCATGGCACAGTAAAAAACAGAATTGCATAGCACTCTCGACTACCGAAGCGGAATACATTTCAGCTGGAAGTTGCTCAACTCAACTCATTTGGATGAAAAGCGTATTGAGTGACTTCCGCATTTCAGCATCTTCGGTAACAATTCTTTGTGACAACACAAGTGCAATTAACATTTCTAAAAACCCTGTGTTGCACTCTAGAACAAAACATATTGAACTTAGATATCATTTTCTTAGAGAGCTAGTTGAATCAAATACTCTTCAACTTTCATATGTTTCAACTGAAGATCAATTAGCTGACTTTCTAACAAAACCCTTGGATCAAAAACGTTTTATTCATTTACGAAAAGCAATTGGGATGCTTTCCTTGAAATAATCTTCTTTTTGAAATCTTTGCTTAGGATAGGTTTTGTATTTGTTTTTGTTTTGTTCATTATCTATGTTTGTACATAGGACATTAATTGAGCATAGATCATAATTGACTTTAATTGCATCTATTCACACATTTAGAAATTTATTATGCTTTTGCCATCATAATATTTCATTGTTGCAATGATCGTTTATGTTAATTAAATCATCTTCTAAAGTGATCAAAGTCAATTTCTCTCTCAATGATCTCTTGGTATAGTCATTATCTTATTTGACTGTTTTGTCGAGTATGAAATCGAGATCAATTTTTGGTTGAATACTTTATATCTTAAATAATTGATAGCCAATTGAGGGGGAGTCAAAGATAATGAAAAATGCTCAAAAGATGTGGAAAGAGTTACATCCCATGAGGAGTGTGAAAACTACCACCACATGGAGGAAAGAGCTACCACCTCGGTCGTCCGAGTATTGTGTGCAGCTACCACATGTATACCAAGCATGGTTGTTCAAATTTTTGATTAAGTAAAATGCATATTGAAATACTTGACTCTGTCAAATTTCAAGGTTGGTATAAGGTGGGATTTTAAAGAAAGATGCTCAAAGAGCCACTCTCTTCAACAGATTGTCTAGAATATTATCTACCATATTTGGGATTTCAAACATCTATTGATCTTTGTATTTCATTTTCTTTACTGAATTGATGATTTGATAAAGGCATTACTCATAAGATCAAGTTAGATGTGATTGAAGGTGTTCAACTTTAAGGGATTTAATTTTGTAAATTTTCGTTTCATTTTTGGATATTATTGATAGATTTGGCATAATCTAATTCTTGTTGTATGAAACGATGATTTTTGTTTAAGTTGATACACATTTGTGCTTACATCTTTTTCTGGTTTTTCCTGAATTTCTCTGAGATTTTCTAAAGAAAAAGTTGGGGCCGATCCGGATCGGGGTAGATGATCCGGATCCCGAACGCAGAAATTCTTCTGCGGGCTGACGATCCGGATTGGCATCTGCCGATCCGGATCCCGAACGCAGTTTTCTCACTGCGGGTAGCCGATCCGGATCGCAGTTATGAACTGATCCGGATCGCGGCTAGGTTTTTATAAAGAACAAAAGGGTTTTGATTTCTTTACTCCAATCTTTTGTTCAAAAGTTTCCAGAGCGCTTCTCTCTAGATTTCATCCTCCTTGGAAGCTTTCAAACTCAAGTTCTTCAATTCCAAGTAAGTTTTATTGATCAAAATCTCGGTTTTTCACCGTTTTTCTCTTTTCCTCCTCAAACGCACGAATTTCTTGGATCAACTTTGTTTGTGGATGGTTTTTGATCAAATTTCTTTTGAAATAAGAACTCTGGGTAGATTAGTTTTGATTATATGCTAGGTTTTCTCCTGATTAACGGATTTTTAGGCTTCGATTTCTAAAATTTCGGTTTTAGGGCATATAATAAGGATTTTCGAAATTCATGCAATTGATCTATTTTTAAAAGTCCTTTTGCAAAACTAATTTGATTCTTAGTCTCTCTACATGATTATGATTGTTTGGGTACAATTTTTCAAATTTTTGAAAATTAACAATTTTTCATGTGTTCTTGAGTTGGTCTTCACAGGATACATTTTTCACTAGCACTCAAAATGGTGATCACTTGGATTATTTTCCTACTTGCTGCCATGGTACATGTCAAGGATACTGCCAAGCCTAAGAAGGCTAAGAAAGCAAAGAAGACTAAGGTTGATTCCGACACTGAATCAGAGACAGAGTCGATCGACTGGGATAACATCGAAATTGAGCAAGCTGCTCCATTGTCTCCAAAGGGAAAGCACTGCAGAACTCAAAGGCTCCGCCTACTGCTGCTGAAAAAGGGAAAGCTCCAATGGAAGAAACTTCTGGGAAGACAAGAAGAAAAAGTGTTGCTCGCAAGAGAGGAAGTGCTCGAGGAATCACCATTGAGCAACCAGCTGCTGGCCAAGCACCTGCACAAGACTTTGTCAGCTCGGCTAGAATAAAGGATTTTGAAAACAGAGAATGCATTGGAGAAAGGCATGTTGATGTAAAAGCCTTAACGCAACGTTCTCAGACGTTCGGGACTTTGTTTGACCAGAGAGGTCTTGCTCCCATTTGCGATTTCCCGGAGACCACTGGGTATTGTCTTCACTCAGTGAGGATGTTTTATCAGAATGCCTGCTATCTAGTTGATCAGGAAAGCGGGCGTCGGGATTTTCAAACATTAGTCAAGAATGTCAGAATCAAAGTAACGCCTCAGCTAATTGGTGAAGTACTAGGGATGGACGCCCGAGCCGATGGCACTCATTACCTGAAGAATCAAGTCTTCAACACCTTCTCCTGGAGAGTGGTAGTTGATGGAATCTGTGTTCCAAATACTCGGTCGACAGGAAACTCCGTGTTCTCGAAAGAACTACGACCAGAGTACCGCATCTTAAATCTCATTGTTTGTTACAATATTATTCCAAACATGAACACAAAGGTTCTTCGGTGGGAAAGAATGATATTTCTTTATCTACTTGGAAACCCGCAGCAGCAATGGGAGCTAACTTAAACATTCCCTACATCATCTGGTCAAGGATGGCACGATATGTGGAGCAAGCTCATCCGTCAGAGAGACTACCTTTTCCAATGATCATCATGCGCATTCTTCGCAAATTTAAAGCTGACACAAATGCGAGTTCCTATCTGCACAGTCTAGGAACGATCAATGACACGACAATTGTAAAGTCTCTTTCGACGAAGCCAGATGAACCTTTCATACCTCTTCACCGGCAACGAGAACAACGACAACAAGCAACAACCTCTGCACCGGCAGCAGCTCCTCCAGTTCAACCAGCACCTCCGGCACAAGAAGCACCACAATCAACTTCTGATGATGATGCTTCTGTTACCTCAATCTATAAAGAACAGCAAAGGCTCTCCAACGAGCAAGAACGTATATCAAATGAACTGATTGAGGTAAAGGAAGAAATAAAGAAGGTAAATAAAAATCAATCAGCAATGAACAAGCGAATAAAGAAGATTTTCCAATCCTCGGCTGTATCAGTTCAGACGAGTCTGAATGATCCGTATCCTTCTAATTTCTGTTTATTATGCATATGTTTAAATCCTACTGTTGTGCAGGTTTTTAGTTTTAATTTGAGTTTTTAGTTCTCGAACTTAAACTGTTAACCATTCTCTCCACTTCTGTAATTTTTGGCTTTGTTTTGTGACAAAAAGGGGGAGAGAGTTTTGAGAACTTTGAACAATGATGATGATGAATGAACATCAGGTAAGGGAACTTGAACAATGATTGTGAAAATCTTGATGATGAAGATTTTGTATACATCAAGGTAAGTATGATCTCAACTTCAACTTTTGGTTTTTCATTTGTTTGAATGCATGCCTCGACTAACTATTTGCTAACTATTTGGGCATGTAATATAACTAACAAGTTGATGTTCACTAACAAGTTTGTGACACTTGGTTTTTGATTGCATAGAAGATATGTTGGTTCTTAACTCTGATCAATTACATATCTATATATATATAAGTTTGTCACAAACGTTCATGACATTTGGTTTTTACGTGCAAAGAAGATATGTTGGTGTTTTTTAACTATGATCAGTTTACATATCTGAATATAAATGTCATGGTAAGTATAAATGAGTTTAAACTTCATCTCTGTTTGTGGTTTTTGAATGATACAAAATTCTTGAGGTATCTAACGATTTCTTTTGTCAAGAATGATTTCTTTTTGCAGAGAGTACAGATGTCTAAGTCTAGAGTCTGTTTTAGGAGTTTAACTCATGTATTGTATTTTGGATCTCCATTGTAAATTTTTGTTGTATGGTGATAGCAACAAAAATATCTTTTTGAATTTTCTTTAGTGGATCTATGTTTTGTCACGAAACCGCCAAAGGGGGAGATTGTTACGGAATTTGAGTTGGCGTAGTTTCGTGAAAGTCTCAAGTCTTGAAGATTGAAGGTGAAGAAAGTTGGATCATTTAACTCAATCTCAAGAAAGAAGAATTCAAAAGGATCAGGTATGTTTAACTAAAGAATTTGTGTGATCCGAATACTTCTTGTAGTGTAGAAACACTTGGAAGAATCTTTCATTGCATAAAAATCAAAAACTGGACTTGGGACATGTTCAGGATCCGGATCAGGTTGTTCGATCCGGATCCCGAAGGTGGTTCGTTCATACATCGTCGCAATCCGGATCGTAGTCTCTTGATCCGGATCCCGAACGTTGAGTTTACCATCTACCTTGAACGATCCGGATCTTGCTTCGCAATCCGGATCCCGAACGTTGATGTTTGGTGAACTGTATGAACGATCCGGATCGTAGTCACATGATCCGGATCCCGAACCTTCGTTTTTCTGGAATTGGCTGTTTCGTTATGACGATCCGGATCCTAGTTATCACGATCCGGATCGCCGTCCGTAAAAATTCCAGAAATGGTTGGTTTTTGATTCTTATCTCCTTCCTAGGGTTTCTAACCTATAAATACACCCTATGACTTTCTTTCTAGGGTGAATCCACATAGCCGTCATTTTCTGTATCATCTTATACGGCTATAGATCCACATATAGAGAAGAAAGGAAATCATTAGAGAATACTCTATGTTTCTTCATCTATATTGATTAGTTTGATTCTAGGTTTTCATACTCACATCTTGAGTTGAATCAAACTAATGAATACTTAGATGGTATTTCCGATCTATCTTTGATCTAAGTATTCGGCGGATCATCACCACCCAAAAACAACGATTTACCCCAAAAATCGGCGCGTGGATTCGCGTGTCCTTGTGGATTCAAGGTTCAATCGCTCTCGTGGATTCGGAGCGAGGCACGTTCGTGGATTCGAAGGGTGCTATGGGTGAAGACCGTGGATTCGGTCGGACGTCGTGGATTCGACGTTGGACGCCGTGGATTCGGCGTTGGGCGCAGATCGTGGATTCGAGAAGCGTCTGGAGCGAGCGGAGAAGATCCTCTAGGAGCGTATGGAAAAGGTTGAGTCGTAAGTGTGTACGGTAAATCACCTTGTACGTGTTTTAATTCTAGTGGATTTCTGCCGTGTTATCGGTCCCGTGGTTTTTTACTCCGGTGATGGAGTTTTCCACGTAAAAATCTTGCGTGTTATTTTATTTTCCGCATTGGGTTTTATCGCAACGATTTTTGGAGTGTTTATACGTTTACACCTATTCACCCCCCCTAGGTGTTTCTTCCCCTATTTAGATCCGTATTATATACGACCCAACC